>OMNN01009961.1:4261-28308 GCA_900302755.1 Chromis chromis
TGCAAAACGATTTTAGGAAATGGTGGCAGCTAGTCCTTTCTACCTCTTCAACAGAATATTTTTGTAGTTCAAACTGGAGTTGTCTTTTAAATGTTGGTAAGTATTGTCAAAAAAACTGTGGCGTTTCTCAAAGTTTGACTTGTTATCTTAAGAAAAGCTACATGCTAATTAGCTAACTGCTTTAAAGTTGTCAGCTATATGACTAGCTAGCTAGTTAGCTATTTGTTTTTGCTAGTGACATTTAGACGCTAAATAGCCAACTACGTATTCTGTAGAACAAAAACAGTCAAAAGGAGAGAGAATATTGAACTTGAATCCATGGCGAGGACCAAATAACAACTTCAACTGAATGCAAGTAGTAGGTAAGTAGCCCTGTGTCTGCTAAATGTGTTAGTTTGCTAATATATTAGCTTCATTCAACAGGCTACTATGGAAGGTGAACCGTATTAAGCTAAAGCTAAACAGACCTAACCGATATCTTGCCAACACAGGTGTTACCAATTATTTAATTAAATGCTGCTTTGCACTAAGAGCTGGAATTGAGCTGTTGTCAATGTTAATAGTGCAACCTGTGTTTTTCCTGTTGTGACAAAATGTCTCTAAATCTTATTAATTTAGAAGCAATGATGAAGCTCACAGGAGAGTGACAAAAACACGAGGGAACCTCTGACATAATATGTAACTTTGACCAAATTGTTTTGGTATTGTTGTGATATTAAAATGTGCAATAAACATCCACAAAATAAAGAAACTCCAGCTTGTAAGTTTCAGTGTCTGGTAGTAGGAGGTAGGTCATCATTGTCTGTAATTACAGAACCTGGTAACTTTGGCAGTCACAGCTTACTACTCAATTTAAAGCCATTTTTAGCGAGTGCATTGTACAAAAAATGTTCAGGGCTATATCAAGGCTACTGATACTTACCATTAAGATAACATGATACAATACAATTAGATGAGGCAGCAAAGGTATACAGCCAGATGTGAAATGTGGTGATATCCCAATTTAACCTTCAACAAAATTGGGAAAAATGTGGCTTTATATTGGCAAGATATGAAACATTTATGAATCAGTGTTTCTGAAAATATGGCACAATTGTGTTTTCTTCCCTATGAAGAAAGAGCAAATACACGGAAATATCATGTCTTCTCTATCCGACAGCTTTTATCTAGGTCATTTTTTGTGTCTTCCATTGATTTAAGAGAAGACAACATTAAAAGAAAGCATTTCATTTGGCTACTGAATATGTCCTAATACACTACACTGCGTTGATAATGATTGAAACATATCAATAGACAGAGTCAGTACAAGTTTGGATAAAAATAGGTTCATTTATTTACATAAAGCATTTACAAAATACACATTTTCATTGAAATGCAGAAATGTGTCATGAGAAATGATGATTGTAAGAAAGACAGCAAACAGTAGGCCTTTGAGTGTCTCGTAGACACGAGGACGTAATCATATCTGACTAGGTCTCACTGTTCTCAAATGTAATAGGCACATTGAGTTAAGACCGATGACATTCTTTCTGATTCATCTGTTCTGTGTCAGCCCCTGCAGGAATTCATCATCAGAGCAGCTCAGGAGCATTCACAACAGCTCAGCAGACTTCAGTGACCACAAGAGAAGTGAACAGGTAAAACAGCTAATAACAAAATAGTTTGTATTTTAAGCAGCACGTGTGTATTGTTAATTTAATAGAGTTCACATACAGTCTGAGCTTATTACTTATTGCATTGTAAGGCAGTGAAATGTGTTAATTTGGTTTGTCACTATGTTGACATGCACATTATACCTTTGAATAACAAGGCTGAGGTAATAATTCACAGGTTTTGCTTACAAAAATGTGTTACTAGTGCCTTGATGAAAGTGGACCCTAGTAAACTAGAAAAACCACCACTGCTGGGCATACATTTGTGGTGTGTAAGAATAAAACTTTGCAATAATTTCTCAACACTGATAACAATAACATTGGACCAAACATGACTTTGCATTGACGTGAATAAATAAACTGAACGATTGAGCAACATTCTGTGTTTAATTTAAGGTACTTTATAAGCTGCATAAGCCAATTAAAGCAATTGAAGATTACTTTCCAAAGGTGAATCAAATAAATAATGTGCATGTCAACATATTGATATACAATAACAGCCTACTCAAGGCATTGATCATTGCGTCCTCACAGTAACCAGACAGATGTATGAAGCTTCCATACAAACTATTAAAAAAATGATCTAAAAACTTAGAATATTAACATTCACATTATCTAAACACCATTGGCATTTTTTCTATAAAGACTTTTCCTGAGAGTTGAAAATACAGTGTTTGATCTAGTAGTAGCTGTGGATGTTTACTCCTCTACAGCGCTGAGTCACAATCAGCACGAAACTAATACATATAACAGTCAAGGTCATGTGCCATGGTGCTTCTTTAAGTGCATATCTTTCCTTTACATTGTCCGCTCGCAGCCACAGGTGGGCCTCGTCCTTGCCCTCCTCCCACTGACAACACCTCAGCCACGCTCACAGTTCAAGTGTCTTTAAAATATGTCTGAGTGTGATGACGGACACTGCAGGGAACAGAGTCCTTAACCTCAAGACTCGAACTCGCTGTCGCTGCTGACGGAGATCTCTGGGGTGGACGCTCCCGTTCCTCGGCGCTCTGGTTCTGTGCTGCAGTCGCTGGCCTCCGGGCTGCCCAGGTGGCGAGGGGAGTTAGGCAGCAGGTGGGGGTGATGGTGGCGCTCCTGAAGTGAGCTGTCAGGTGAGCTTTCAGAGGGCAGGAGGGAAGAGTCCTGCTGCAGTCTGGGTGGAGAGAGAAAGGAGCGAGACAAGAGTGAGATCCCAGATTGGAAAACTGCTCCTCAGACAGATACGATCTCTTTAGCTTTTCAGGCTTAGTGGACAGAGCCAAAATAGTTGATCAAGTATGGTCATATTAAATAGAGCACAGCATGACACATATTAGCATTTTTCCTCATGACTACCCCATATTAGTAGCTTGTCTTTAAACAGAGAAGGTCTGCGTATTAGAAAATGCTCTTAATACGCAGATTGACTCTTAACTTGAGCAATCAGGATCCTTTTGAGTCTCTTTAAACACAGTTTCCATCCTCTATTCTCTTCGTTAATCATCAACAGTATGAAACAATGCAATTTTTTTGACGTACCTGTTCTTTGCTGAAGCGGCGCGGTCTCTTTGGCGGCGGTTCTTGAACCAGTTACCGACTTGCGTGGGCGTGAGTCCCGTGGCCTGAGCCAAGTGGCGTTTCCTGGACGGGTTGGGGTAGGGATCCTGGAGATACCACTCCCTCAGCAAACTGCGAGTTCTTTCCTGGAGAAGAATTAGAATTACATGGAAAATTAATGTTTAGGTGACTCTTAGTTCAAGTGTCTCAGCTGATATCTTCCGGTTAAATGGTGATCTTGCTCAGTATAATCGTATTAGACTGGATTTATAAATAGATGAACACAATCTACCGTAGAAGTGTACATAACAATGTATATCCACTAAATTGGATCATGTTAAGGGGCTTAATGGGCTGCTGGTCAGAGGCCTCTTGAGGTTTAGAACTCAAGATTATCTTATGACCAATACTTGACCCTGCCACAAGAGGGAGATCACACATCCAAACACACATCCAGGAGGTAAAGTGCATGCTATCTTGCTTTCCAACATTGGGACTCCTGTAAGCAGCTCTTTTTACACTGGTTGGGGGCTGATTTCCCTCTCGTAATATCTGACACATGAGTGAAATGGGGTTATTGAATTTTTTAGGTGCAAAAGTACAATCAGATTGTCTCCAGAATATCTGCTTAAAATCCTATGACAAGTCTGTATTTTTTCTCCACAGCGATGCCCTACTTGTTCTGCACATCAGGGCATTGCATTATTAATATGTGACAAGAAGAATAGTTTCAGGGAACCATTTTGCTTTCTGACAGACGAAGTTTTGCTGTAACTGATTGAATCATTCAGTACATTTGCCACGCATTTGTGCAAGTTATGCATTAAAAATAGTGCTCTTACATTGGCTATATTAAAATATAGGATGATAAATGAAGCTAAAGTTACAGTTTTAACACTGACAAAAGCATGTTCGACAAAAATGCAAATATAAGCTATATTTTTATATATGAGACAAATATGAGACATGAAAAGCAGTGATAAAAGTACAAGTTTTGGCATGTTTGAATCAGATTATCAGTGTCTGACATTGTTTAACTGCATTTTAACACATAGATACCCTTCTCAGAGAAGCATGCCCTGCTCTGACTGATGTGATCTTGCAGCAGGACACTGTGACTAAAGTCTTTAGTAGACTTGACGGCAGACGGCAGTAGGATAACCATGGCTCTGACCATTATCATCTTAAGAGCTCAAAGAGCAGGCTGCTGGGGACAGCAGTCAGGTTAAAAAGCACCTTGACAAGAGGGCGACTGATGGCCAAGTATACCATGTTAAGATGCAAGTATAATATACTATAGCATGTAATAATGTGATGTCACTTTTCCATCAGTGCCAGATTTGAGATTCAGTATTTTGCGCAAAAAGGAGATGACATGTGGGTAGAACCGGAGTCCCATCAGCCATGTGGGTCAAAGTAAAACAATAAAAGTTATATTCCTACCAGGGTGTTTACCTTGAAGCAGTGCGTCTTCTGCTCGCCGTCCCAGATGGTACGGGGCAGTGGGAACTTCTTGCGGATCCGGTACTTCTCCACGGGGCCCAGCGGCCGCCCTCGGAGCCTCTCCGCCTCTCGGTAGTGCGCGTCCAGCCACAGGTCCTGGAGCTTGGCGTGCGACTCGCGCGTAAACCGGTGGCTCTGGAGAATCTGGTAAAGAGCCTCAAAGTTTCCTCCGTGGAAGGCGACCAGCGCTCTCGCTCGCATTACGGACTCGTGTCGGTTCAGCGCTTCTCCGGCGGAGCCAGGGACAGCGGCTGGCAGGGACCAGAGGAACCGGCCAAGGCGCTCGATATCCCCGGTCTCCTCCAGGTTCTCGCACACCCGGGCGACCTGGTCCGGTGTGAACATCGGCAGTGGGAACATCTCGCCTTGTTGCTTCACAGTAGCTCAGCGAAGAATTTGGGAAATGTTCACAAGCCGCATGAAGTGGTGTATCCGTGCGTAAAGTTCCGTGAGTCCTTTCCAGAGATGCTTCAAGTTTATTGACACTTGCAGCTTCAGTGTGCCGCCTCTCTTATGTAACTGGGTATTTCCTGGTAGCCAGTTTGGGCAAATGTTTCAGAGAAGCCGGTGTGCAAAATGCGGTGGCGGCTCCAGGTTTAGAGGAGTAGCCTACAGACAAATGAAGAAAGAGGACAAGGAGCCAACCTGTATTTATAGCTAGGTACAATTAGCATCTCTGTGGTTGTTTTGAGAAGGATTATACATCCCGACCATTAGCCTCTTAGTGGGGGGTAGTGTGTACAGAGGTGCCTGGCTGATCAGCTTGTTTGGCTTAGCCCGAGGATACATTGACTGCCAGGATGACTGCAGTGAGCAAACAAGTGAGGATAGGTTATTTAATAGGTCGGATCTGGTGGAGATGGAGCCCTTCCCGAGGAGCAGATGATGGGAGGGAGCAAATGTGGACAGAAAGGTGGTGCTGTGGAAAATAGCTTAGAGTCTAGACAGCAGACAAGACTCTGTTTATTGTTATGTATTCTAAGCTTTAACCTGTCACAAATGTGGAGAACCATAAAATTTGATTTCTTTTACACTTGGATTTTCTAGTTTCCCTGCCATACTCATAATTACATCTTGGTACCAGTGGTCATGAAAATCTGGATCAGATGTGCCATAACCTTTGCCCAAGAGGACATGTTGGGACACAAAGCTGTAGATCCCCCACCAGCTAATACCCATGTAATTAAAACAGACATGGTTGCACATAGGCTATCCTCTGTGACCTCGTGTCAGGCCAAGACATAATGAAAACACCCCTGGACATCGATGTGTGGCAGAGCAACTCCAGGACACGGAATTAATGAGCTGCTACTCTGTTCAATCCTTCTGATCTCAGTAGCTCATTAATCAGTCTAAAGACAATTTTCTTATTAATCAGGTTAAGGATCCTGCAAGCATCTGTCAGCTATAATGCAAACATGCTACCCTTAATTTGCACAAAGTAGCCTTGAGGAAAAATATATATGTGGCATTTTTACCAAGCATCAGTGGACTAGAACCTGAATAATGAGGTTATATTAAATCTAGAGTGTTATTTAAGTCTACAATAAATGCCTTTGATGGCAGACATAGATTAATCCCTAGAGTGATATGGCTTTGCATAAAGGTTGCAGTCAGGTGAAGGATCATCTGGTTTAAAATCAGGTGAAGGGTCTTATAATCCTGTCTACAAATGTGTCTAGATTACAGATATGAGCCTGCCAGACGACAATAAGCACACGGGGTCCTGGCATGTAGCTGTGTTTTGATATGATCGATAGACTACATTTACTTGTCAAGGTGTCACATCTTCTTTTATATTCTTGCGTTGTAGAGATTTATATTAATCCCTAAATAATACATAGTCTCCCAAACAAACAAATATCTCACGAAATTAAATGAAAATGAACAATTGATTGTGTGTGAATCTGCTAAATTTAGAACATTTAATGTGTAAAGTGGAATTTAGTGTAGTGTGTAAGACTTTCATTCACAAACCAGTTGCACTTTGTGGATACACATGTAACGTGATTTTTAAATAATAAAATTGGGGATTTTTCTCCCTCAGAAGTGCTAAATAATACTTTTTTCAGCTATACAGCAACATTTTAATTATGATTATTGTTGGAAAGTAATTTTATTAACACTCTGGTGGGGTTTTACAATGAAATATTTTCAATTAGGAATTTATCATTTCATCTCACTGAAAAGAAACATTTGTAAAGTTGCATGGTTCCACTTGCATTTTCAAAGATGAGGGCTGTAAGTTTTTATTGATTCATGTATTGTTTTTATGAATTAAACTAGTAATTGTAGCCTGTAAAATATCAGTTAAATTGAATTCAATCTTATTTCCATGTATTTATTTATATAGCACTAACTCACAATATATTTCAGGGCACTTAACATTGTAAAATCAAGACCATAACATATTGTATCACCATAATATTAATATAAAATAGAGACACAGCATATTCTCATATTTGAGGAACCTGTCGCTAGAAAATATTTCATTGACAAATTACTTAAAACAATTATTTAATTATTCAGAGTTGACATAAGTTAATTTTCTGTCAAATAACCAGTCAAATAATCCTTTCAGCACCAGCCATGGAGGAAGGTTTCCAAATCTGTTCCAGAGATACAGTTCAGTAGAGTTTTGGGTATAGAAAGCGTATAGAATTACTTTGTAAGCAGTAGGCAATCATTTGATACGTGTTAGATCCTAAATCTAGATTAAAATACCAGGTGGGATTGGTGGTCTAAAGGAAAGGCGGGGTGGCTTTGTGTGTGTGTGTGTGTGTGTGTGTGTGTGTGTGCGTATGTGCGTGTGTCAGTCACACTTTTGGGCACAGAAGGGGAGAAATGAGCTCAATGAAGATCATGCTCACTATAATCTAACCCGTCCAAGTTTCAGACACTTCGCGCCACTCACGGCCAACACACACATACACATACACTTACCTTCATTACAAGAAATCCCCCTACACAATCTGTTTAACACTTTGAGAGCAGACTGAACCAAAATCTGCTTAAGTACTCCCAAGCCGTTAGAACAGGATGAATTATAAGATGGTGACTGGATGGACAGACGATGCATGTGTTTGTAGAGAGGGGGGTTGGGGGGAAGTGTCAGAACCAAAACTAAGGTCTACGTCACAGAAAGGCAACTATCAATTTTCATTTTTATTACAAGTGAGCGCCAAATGTATACATTAATGTCCATTTATGAATTTATTTTATTTATTTATTTTAAGTCTATTTGAGCTTGTTTTCCCACCACCCAAAAATATTTAGATCATAAAAAGAAAAGGTTTTCATGCTGAATATATGCAAATAAATGTAAATAATAAATCTTTTTTTCCATGTGCGGTTTAAGCCATTCATCATAGTTCTGTGATGTTTATATGAGAAGTTATTAAGTTTTACTGCAGAAAAAGGGTTTAGGTGTTACTACTGAAGGCAATTATTTTTGATGATATCCCTCTTCCCCTCCTACACACACATACACGCACACTTCAGTGATGTTTAACCTCAAGACCATTTATTTTTGTTTACATGTGTCACACATTGGCCATGTTTTTGTAACCTGTAATGATACTCATCACCATCCCAAAAATATATTTTCATACATCTCTATAAAACAGTAGATAAACACTCCATTAACCACAAAAACACTGAATAGTTTTCAGTGTTTCTCATAGCTGCTGCCAAAGATGAGCCATGATCAGCGCTGCCACGTGTTTTCCCAAGTCACCTTCACCCCACTCCATGCCAAACAATCCAAACACAGTTGGACAGTTGCTTGTAGATTTTTAAGTGTTTGTGTGTTTGCTGTGCCAAAAGGTGTTGGATTACCTAAAGGACAAAGGACCTGGAGGCCAAAATGAGCTGGTGCCTATTCCCCAGATGCTGAATGACCCAAACGGCTGGTTCATTCTGATGGACCTTTTCAGTATATAAGGTCAGTGGCTGAGAGGGTGTACCTGTGGAACACTGAGCACATTTAATGATAATCTAGTTAAGAGTAAAAGTTGTGATGTCTCACCTCAACATGTGATAGAAGGCTAGCACAATTACTAGCTAGCATAATTAATCTGCCAAATTGATGGCATCCCCTCATTTAGACATAGGTCACTTTTATGTTAGTATTTCCCACAGCTTCCTTCAGGCACATCCATGGAAGTAGTGGAGAAAGCCACGGTACGTGCGTGATACTTGTCATACATGTGACACTTGACAATAAATGAAGTGTCATGATGCAGAATAATGCACTAATAAACAAAAGACAAAACCTAAATCCGTAATGTAACCTATGTAACATTGCAGCTTATAAACTGTAACTCTCTGTGTGACAGCATACTTGATCCCGATGACTCCCCACATGAAGAAAAGTACACAGAGTGACTTTCCATGTATCCATGTCAGGCATAATATAGAATTATAAGTGATTATTGAAGTCACCCTATTGTTCTTTTGTGTGTAAATGCGTGCAGCTCCCTTGCTTTGGACCCCCTCATATAGGTCTTCATATAGGTATGTAATAAACACAGAGCACGCCTCCTACAAACAGCTGGAAGTACGTCACTTGTGCATGCTTATCTGTTAATGCGATGGCTTGCAGTTCAGAGTTATGCTGTACTGACAGTGGAAATGTTACCAGGTCCAACCCAGTAGGATTGCCGTCACAGCTTTTATAGAAAAGTGACCAGGATGCTCTTTCAGACATCAAGCCGACATGTTCAGATGCCGTCATACTGACAGAAAGAAATAAGAGTCTAAAAGGGATTTAGGACACAGCTTATGAATATTAACCACATGACTCCCCTACCGGTGCAGGCTATACTCCTTTATACCACCTTTTCTCCACAAGCTCTGGTATAGGTGTGAAGTTAATCATAAATGAGACATTAAGAAACAAAAATGGCTAGATGTGTTGTTTCAGGACCCATGTGGTGACACAGGATGATTGACATTTCTATAGAATTCAGCTTCAAGTTTCTCTAAATGTAATATTATATTTATAGAGTAATGTGCTATTTTAAAATCAGCTCTTTTGTGTGCAGCACCATAAACCTGTTGTTGCATTGATTGCACGTTGGTTATTGTATTTGTAATTTGAAAGCATACCGGAGAATATGTTATTGTTGTTAGCAGTATAATTTAAAGCGTACACACACACACACATGCTGCACACACACACACACACACACACACACACACACCGCCTGTCTCATTGGCTGGACCTATATATAGTGGAGCCCCACTTGGCATAATTAATCAGTGGCTTAAGCAGGAGTCTCCTGATTAAGAAAAAATGACCTGTTGATTTTGCCAACAGGCAATGCAGGGGGCCTGCATCTGTGTGTGTGTGTGTGGAATGGGGGCTATTACCATGCTGTATAAATCCACACCAAGCACAATTAACAAGCAACTGGGAGGAGAAGTAATTAGTATTATCTGCTTATCACCGTCAACCTCTATTGTAAGGAAAAGGGGTTAAAAACACACAATGACACACACACATTGACACGCACCCACACACACTCACTCACACACAAACACACACACACACACACACACACACACACACACACACACACACACACACACACACACACACACACACACACACACACACACACACACACTAATTCCCTCCAGGCAAATGTGTAAGGGCTAATTACAAGCTCATTTACAACTCAATAGCAGTATCCTCTCAGACAGGTCTATCCCCTGCGTCCTCCCCTCCCCTTGTCTCCAAAATACTGTATGTTAGCTTTACTTCTCTGCCCATGCCAGGAGCACTCGGCAAACAAACAACAAAAATGACTTCCTCGTCTATCGCTGTGGGGTGTGAAGAGGAGAGAGAGGAAGATCTCTTGATTCAATAGACACAGGTGATATAACATAAACATGGATAGCAAATACTAAGGGGGGATTTCATTTAACCTTTAAAACCTAAAACATCACCCTTTTCGCCATTACTGTGCTCATAAAAAAGCAAAGAAGATCAGCAAATCCTTCCAACTGAAAAGCCAAACAATAAAAATCTTCAGAAAAAAATAAATAAATCGATTGATAAAATAGATGATTACATCCGATTCATTTTTAGTTCATTAACAAATTGATTCTTCAATTATTAGTTATAATTCTAATGTCCTAATTTATAAATGATACAAACCACATGTAGGCCAATTGCATGCAGGCAGGCTGTATCTGGACTGAAACCAGCCATAATAATGACCTAGCTGTAAGCTTGATCAAAATAACTGACTGATATATAACCTCAATCAAATGATTGTCATGGCAGATGTTCACCTTTAAAACAAGTGTACGTAATTCTGCATATCTACTGTGAGAGTACTGATTTCTTCTTTAAAGCTTACGGGACGTATCAGGTACCCAGAGGGCGGTTACTTTACACTTCAAGCTGTCTGGAGATTATTTGTGTAATGAGATGTCCTTTCCAGGTATCGTTAACCAGTGGATTGGGTTGTTGTTCCCTCCAGTACAATGAACCACCACCAGACAGTATCATGTTTGCTGTTTGAGGGATCAGCTTACCACAAGCTCACCGTTAGCTGCCAAACTCTAATTTAAGCCTTTAAAAAATAGCCCAGCAAATCACTGCTCGCACCGAATTGTTTGTGTTCCTATTTGCCAATTTAGTTTGTGGAGCTTCGAAATACTGGGGGATACAGGTGATGTAACAGGCTGAGCAAAAATGGCACGATTATCACGCTGAAAAAACCTCGAGACCCCGACGAGCGAAATTATAGAAATGTGTAGGCCCTGTTTTGTTTAGATTTTTTTAACACTTTGGTCTAAATGGCTTTATAATGTTCAGCTTCCCAAGCTGTGCTTTTTATATGTGTTAAATGCTTGTATTTTTCAAAGTAATTTAAAGCCAAGATCAAGCTGGTAAACTGCTGTACATTGTAATAGATAAAAGCTAAAGGTTAATTAATCCAAATGGATTTTAGGGGTTCAGTACCCACCACTTAACCTAAAAAATATTTTTCAAACCACTGAATAACTAATTGTAACATTTATGTAGATGGATGGTTCTGTAGATTTGCTGGAATCTTTCTTACTAGGAGCATTATATTTACATTTTAAAGCTTTTTTTTTAAGCTTTGACTTAAGCAAAATTTAGTATTTAGTTAAAATGCACCACTGCTGCAGCTTGTACATAAAGCATTTACCTCCCACTACAAACAACGTACTGTTGAAATGTTACTTAAATAATGCCTTATTTTAGTGTCTGTCTTGCTTTGGGACAGAAACGTCATCTTCCTCTGCGCTCCTACGTCATCGTATGTAACAGGTGTTACTGTAGTTGTTTAGGAATCCCGAGGGATTTAAGGTGAGACTTATTCTTACCTAATACTATAATGCTCATTAATTCCTGCTTTGGTGATTTACCTCCCCTGATCCTGATCAGCCCAGCCCATCCCATCCTCGCTCTCTGTGCTGCTGACGCTTTCAGGGACTCCACAGAAAGTCTGCTGAGCTGTCAGGCGGGAAGAAGCCTTGGAAGGACAATTTGTCTTTAAGTGGGGTATTGTGAGGGAAGGCGGGAACGGGATTGTGACAAATGGGTACATGACTGCTTGGACATGTCACAGTGAACTGACATGTGCAGGATCGGGGGATTTTCCAGTCTTGTATAACAAAAGCTTGGATGGATCGGGGCTGAACTCTTGTAACCTCCCTCAGCTAAATTTTGGGTTCAGACTTTACTCCTTCTAACATCTTGACATATATCCTACTGGTTTGCTATTATGTGGCTGAACCTGTACTTCTATGTTATTATAAATGTGGTCAATAGAATATAGTAAAGACATCAATTGCAAAATATTACTGCACTTGTGCCATCTCAGGTAAAATGTAAATATGGACCATTTGTTAAATGATTTTCATTATTATTAATAGGTTTGTGTTTGTATATGAGGAACTTATGCATATTTGACGTTGATAGCCACTAGAAATGAAGATTCATGGTTTAATATGTAGTATAATTTTGCTACAATTACGTCCTTATCATATTACAACAAATAAAAGTAAACAAAATAAAATATGTCAGCATCGATTTAAATTCACTGCATTTTTGTGTTATCCGTGACTGCATGTAGTTACATATCTGCAGTAATGAGAAACACTACAATAAGACTGTGATTATTTGGTCCAGAGGGCACATTGATCTCTAAATGCTGCACTGAACACTTTAGGATAAAAACACGTACTATTACACCCAGGGGCATTTAAGTTTTACCGTTTTATGACAAACAGCATTTGTGTGCCCATTGGTGACCTTTTGGTTAGTTGGGGGTAGTTTGAAGAAGCACTTACTCCTACACTGATCACTTTGTATCACATTTTCTATGGGCTCATGTGTGAAAACACCGATTATGGTCATATAGAGTGAATCCTCTGTTTATTGTGAGAGCTGTCAGCACGTATCACGCCTGAGCTGCACCAACGCATTGGAGAATCATCTTTGACATGAGCAAAACATGAGCACATTGTGGTCAGGCAGTGGGACATCAGATATTTGACTGCACATTGATGGTGCTTTTGAAAACACTTGTGAATACAGTGCGACTATTATTATTATTTTTTGCTTGTTATTTCACACAGTTCAAGTTTTGTCAGACTTCTTTAGCTCATCCTCACCCTTGGCTTAACTTGCTAAACGCAGTGTTGATGCAGATGCTCACAAACTGAAGTGATACAATCTGTGTCTAGTTTTAATTTTAAGTTAGCAAATGTTGATGAAATATTTGCAAAAATTGAAGCTAATTGTTGACGTCTTATTTCAGGACTGTGGAAGCAGCTGCATCTACAGCAGGAGCTGCAAGACTGAATAACATCTGCTCTCAATTTCAGGTAATACTTAACCTCTAGATAACAGAATTTAATCTAGTTACTGCTTGATTGAAACTTTATTTTGTGTAATGTCCAAGTGAATAGTGCAAGGCAAAGCAGAAAATTGGGAAGAAACAAAGAAATATTGGAGGATAGAGCAGGGGAATGACACGCGTTGCACCACTGTCATATCCCCTAACCACTCAGCTATTGGCTGAATAGCTGAGTATTTGTTGGCATTTGTTTCTTTGTCTTGCCATCTTAAAGTTGGCACCAAAAATTCAGCACTTGTTAACCAAACTATGATATTTAAATCTAAAAAAAAACCTAAAAAAAAAAACGATAAGCAACTATAAATATTATAGTTAATGTTAACCTTAGCATCACATACTAGTCCACTTTAACCGTTGTTGTTAATATTTAGTACATTCTTTTATTTACTGTCATCATGGTACCAGCTCAACAGGACTTTTGCTGCACCTGCAAAACACATTACACAAACTCCGACACAATGACTATAAGAAAGCTCGAAAAAAAAATAGTGAAAACAAATACAGTCACCCTCACTCATGGCTTATATTGATTTTGATTAAAGTCGTGTTGTGTGATCCTTTGATACAATGGCTGACAGCTCAACTAAAGTTTAATCTGTCATATAAATCCTACTTAATCTCCTGTCTCACAACTGCTATATTAAGTATATTAACTGCTGTAACTGCCCTGCTAGGTTTGTCGATATCAACAATATTGCTTGAATTACTTTGATCTGTAGTGTTGCATTTCATACAGATTTTGCAGCTGTACAGAGGGAATAGAAAAGCTATGTATCCTTTTCATAATAATATCACTCAGATCCTTGAGGTAATCTTTGAGACACTGTTGGCATACATCCACTTTGTGTTGTGAACACAGGTAATCGTATCATAGCTTCCATCATCTGTTACTGAACTGTTATGATAAATGAGCCTTGTATAGTAAATCGATCGAAGAAGAATTAACTAACCGTGGCAGTGGCAGCCATTGTTAGTGTGTGTGCGTGTGTGTGTGTGTGTGTGTGGCTGGTCGAGACCATATGTTAGTGGTTTGTGTGAGTAACGTCGGTATTATTTAAACTTACACTGTATAAATAACATACAGATGCACAGATGTCAGCATGATGACGTGTGTGTGTGTGTATTTGTCTTTCTTATGATATTTATTTCTCTTTTTTGTTTAGATTGGTATGTCAATTACATGTTTTCCCGCTATGTTCATGCGACAGCAGGGGTGGGAGGCTGAGAAGCGTTAGCTTGGTGAGAAGGATTACCTATATCTGTTAGGACTCCTTTTCTTACCCCGGGGCAGTGTCACGTCTCATTACTTCTGTCCTCCAGCCTGGATAGTCTGGCTTTAGCTGGATACATTTAAAATGTGGGCAGCCTGGGTGTCCAAGAATATCAGGTTAGGAGGCAGAGTGATATGTGCGACCTTTGCCTGAGAGGCTTTTTTCAGTAAGCAGACAGGTAAACTTCTCCCAAAGCTGGCATTGATGGCAGCTAAGCCTTCACCTGTTTAAGTGAAACGGAGGCCTGCATCTCAGAGAGAGACATGCTTAGTATGTGGTTACAATCAGTTGTTGCAATTGCATTATAAAGAAAGATTGTTGGTGTTTCTTGCTGAGAGAACTGCATGTAAATAACATGCAGCATCACATGAATCATAAAGAGAGGAGGAGAGGTAATAAAGGAAGAAAGCCATAAAAATAGCAGGGTTTTTTTTACTGACCAATGCCGATGTTTAGAGAGCAGGATGGCCAGTTGATGAGATATAATGCAGATAAAATAAAACAGTTCAGTAATATAATAATTCAATTGTAATACCAAATGAGATACAAGAATGCTCTTATTGTTTGCATTGTCTCTCTTTACTTAAGTATATCTGCATTCTGTCTGCAGTACCCTTTTCTTTAAATAAAACTATTTATGTGAACAGGTACTCAAAAAACAACATAGTAATGAAAATAAATTAAGTTTTAATGGACTTTACAGCAGCATTTATAATCAGTTAGCAGCACCTCCTACTTCTGATCTGATAAACATATTAATATCTGGTGTTGCGGGTTTACACCATGGAAAATGACCCATTAGCAATGGTAGCAGGAGTTTTTGCAGACCAACCCAACACAGCCATTTAGTCATTCTGCTGCTGGTGGATGCCTGATTAATTAGATGACCAATTAGTCAGTCTATCACTAGATGAAAGCATAATGATAATATTAGAGCTGGAACAATTAGTCTCTTCGTCATTTTATAAGTAAAACTGCCAAACATTGTCTGTTCCAGTGAGCTTGTGAGAATTGGCTACTTTTTCTGTTTTAGAATGTCGTAAATGTTTTTATATTTGGGTTTCTGGACTCTTGGTTGAAGAAGACAAGACCATTTAAAGGCTTTTAAAACCTCTTTATGACATGTCTTTGAGTTTTGGACAGTTGATCAACTTGATTTGGGGCTTTATTCACTGTTTCCTGGCATATATTGATTCATGTATGGATGGATGTGCATCACCTTAACAGGAAAGATTAGGGTGCATCAGGAGAATTACTGCTTTTGAATTTATTTAAAATCTGCCCGACACCCACTGACTTTTATTTTTGGGTTACAGAAATGCTGCAACTCTCATACAGCTCTAGAAACTTTAATGTATGTAATGTTTTCGGATAACAGTTAACAAACAATTTGTTCAGTGCATGTAAAGATCTTTTCAACCATTTCTTTAAGCCAGTTGACTTAATCACTTGTAAATCCTTCCAGTCAAGTGGCTCATTTGAAATTGCTGATGTTAAGCTGAGTGACATAAGCATCTTCTATAGTCTTTTTTTCTCCTCAAACTGCTGTTAAACATGCTACAGTGAACAAACTACCACTTCATTTGTGTCCACATTTCATTTTGTGAATTCCTTTCATCAGTATGGGTCATCGACTCCGCCTGCTCTCACCCATTCACTGACCCATACTGAAGAGGCTGTATGTGTACAAGGCATGTTTGTTGACCCCTTGCTCTCCATTGCCCTCACTGTTACACTCCCCACCCTTGGAAGAACCCCTCCACCCCCCACCGCCTGCTCATCTTCCCCTCCAGCTGGTTCTCTCCACTGTCCAGAAGCCGTGGAGCTCTCCTGGCCTTAGTAGGATGGCTAATCTAGATGGCGGGAGGCCTCCCTCCTGCTAGCGTACACAAGAGAGGGCAACCCTAATTGCTTATGTCATAAAGCTCTCTGACCCAGATAAGCCTTCACGCCCCAAAGCTGTTGAGATAAACCCCACTTTACCTCACCAAACCTGCCTCTCCTGATCCACTACCCCCTCCTAACATTTCTGCACCTTCTGCCACATTATTAACACCCTGCGCAGGGGGAGAAGAACATTACAAAACTTGATCTCTTTATATTAAAAAAATACAAAAACTTAATAATCTTATGCCAACCACCACCTAGTGAAAAACTCTTTCTGTCGCTTTAAGGAGAGAAAAGGATAACAACAACCCTTTTGTAAATGCATGAACGCTCTTTCTCAAAGATCAACTATTGATAAGGACTTCCTATTAAGTGTGAGTAATAACAGATTTTTGTAGACGAAGTTGTCACAACTCAGGACTTGATAAGGTAGATGATGATTAGGTGTACCCAATGAAAGCTGAAGCCAAAGCTTGGGGTTGCGTGCTACCAGCTCTCGTGTGCCTGGCTCATTATTGAACCCGGTAATGCAGGCTTAGCCACAAAATGCCACAGCGCCTCGGATAGTTGTCAAGTGCCGAATGTCACACGTGCTCCACTTTACCAACAGATGGCTGGCTCATCGATCCACAGTTGGGCAAAGTTAGAGCCACACAAACAGATATTAAATTGATGTTTCATTTTCCATGTCAACTTTCTAAAAACGTGTTTTCTCATACAGAAATACTTAATAGGATATAATGAAAAACATTGCTCCTCAGAAGTCTAATTTGGTTTCTCTTGGGGTGTAGAGGTTTGGTTGTCATTACAAAAGTGATTTTGTCAGTATCAGAGGCCTCGCTGAGATTTCCATTAAGTCCACTTTAATACAGATCTTAATTACTATGTAGGAGCTTTTAATTGGATGCTGGCCGAGCTCACCTTGTAATCACCCATCACATGCTACTGGTACAGGGATGCCTTTAAACTCCCACCTTAAGCCATGTTACACCACAGGTTAATGTCAACTGTGTCAAGTGCTTGATGAACCACATTACCACACAACAAACACACCAATCTTTAAATTTACTTTAACTTCAGACACTATTTAAGCTCTAAAAAGCTAAATCTGCTGTTTTGTCTTTGTTAGGAACATGTTATGTAGCAAATCAATGCTGTAGTTCTTACCTTGTCCTGCCCTCAGCTTATTTACCTCCTATTTAAGTGATACTTCTAGAAACACTGTTGACAATACTTGTCATTACAAATCCCTCTGGTGTAGTTAATTGGTTGGATTTGCGCATTTAAAAGTGCTCAAAGAGCTTCCTGATGACTGTGGACGTTGTTCAGTAGCTCTAACAACTAGCTGTATCTTGCATAATAGTTAAAACTAGAATGAATCACAGATATGGGTCAAATAAAAGTCGTCCACAAGGTTTATTAGAAATTCCATCAAGACAAATCAGGCATTATATTTTGTGAACACAGAAGAAAAAATAAATACAAATTCCAATAGGGTTCTTGCAACCTTTGGTGCTCGAACCCTAAAAATAATGCATTGTCAAATGATGAAGAGACATGAGAAATAAAGCACTGCACTGTACTGTTAAAACTGATCCCACTCCAAAAAAATCAAATAAGTGTTTGACAGTGGTTCAAAAACCAAAATGTTTCATATCGAACACGTTTGTGCTACAGTTTCCTTGCTCAGGGTCATTAAAAAAAAATCCAGTGAAAACATTTTCACAATAAATATATCATAAACACTACAAGTGAGGAAGGAAAAAATATTTAAATCTCTCCAAAATCAACAATTACATGGCAATTTAACATTTAAAAGTAACCAAACAACATCTTTTGTTTATGCATACATTGCAGTATGTATGCATGTTCACTAAAAAGACAGGAGAAGATTGGTAGTCAAGGTTTAATAATGTATGTATGCACCATAGAGTTACAGAATAAAGTCTAAGATCAAACTTAGCTATTTGTTTACTAGTGGTGTTAAGAGAAGCATTTCCACAGCAATCCATTTGATAACCCAGGTTGCTTGTCGTTCGTGGTTTACGCTTTGATTATGCAGTATATGTCTCCCTCTACCCACTAACCGTGCTACATTTCTGCTTGTAGCTGCCTGTCCCATCATATACTCTACTATAAGAGGTGACTGATAGTGTCATATCCTTAGTGTTATAATACAGTAGTTTTACACAGTGTTAGCAAAAAGCTAGTGTCGTACATCGTCTCTGTATACAGTGCTTTGTTGATTTCATGAGGAGAATATTTTCAGTCTGACAATTTGCAGCAACAACAAGCACTCACAGAGTACTGAAGACTTCGGAAATGTGCCGACCGCTGTGGCGCAGAGTAAATTCACATCTGTCTGACCATCAACAAGCACTATGTCTGTTTTCTGCTGCTCTCACTACACGCTTAATAAATATACAGTATGTGCTGCCACTGTGCATTAACACTTAAGTGACTGCTGCCATCTGGTGGTCAGAGCATGTTACTGACAGACTGAAATGTAGAAGGACTGAAGTTTTGGGTCATACTTTATTCTCCATTAGACTGAAAAATGACCAATTTCTGAAAAACTTGGTCTGTACATATCCTGTACATGTCCCTCAGACTCAGTTACCATTTCGTGTCTGTTTATCATCATCATCACTATTATTTGTATTCAATAGCTGACAAAAATGTTTGTAACTAGGTCCAATATTTTTAGAGACCCTACCAAAGTTTTAAGTCAGACAGTTTTTTTTTTTTTTACACATATCTGTAAACCACTTAACCTCTGTACTCTGAAAAAAAAAATCCAAAACCAAAGGGGATAAATTTAGATCTTTTGGTTTCATGATACCCCAACTTTGTTTTACCCAATCAGAGTGTTATTAGTTCTCCATCTATGTAGCTGCAGAACATGTTTTCAACCAAACTATGTCATTTTAACCCCTATCTACAGAAAGATTTAACATCGCTGTTCTGTTTATGGGAGACCACATAGTGAGATTTTGATCTTTCCTGCTTATGCTTCCCTACAAACACATATGTGATGCACTTTAGCTCTCTGAATGACTAAACAAACACCCACTGCTTATGTAATTAAATAATTAACTGGTCAGCTGCTCTACATTAAACAGCTTAAAAATATACTTGAGTCCATTTAGATGCTGGTGTGGTTCTTACTTCTCATTCGCACACTGTTGGCTCATGACTTAGCAGCTACAATGCTAATTTTTCCCTGCAGGGGATAGCCTGCCATCTGCTGTCAAACACCAACATCCCCTTGTTGTAGAACAAAAGGAACATTTCTGCTATTCTCCCATATATTTTTTATTTCCTTATTCCTGTTAATAATACAACTCTGTTAGATAATTTGATATCATGTATGACTGCAAATGTGATTTTAGTTGTGATTTAAGGAACAAGGCAACTTTTTTTTGATCAGCTATCATGAAATATAAAACCTTAAATTTCATTTTTATTTCTGTGATATGTCGAGACTCTCTTGCAATCACATTTTTGTGTCTTTTTCAGCATCTGGGCTAGTTTAAAGTTACTTTAAGATAGGCCAGAATGCCTCATTTGCTTTAATATTTACTTGAAACAAATGCCATCTCGATTCTGAATGTGCATTTGAATCCAAACACAGTACGCTCATGATTTCCCAGCCACTTTTTCACTCTTGAATGATCATTTCTCCCTTTGAGTCCCAACTAGCATGATGCGCTCAGAAAAGCCCAGAGAATATTTCCCTGCTGCTCATTTTCACAGGGAATTGAAATGCACCCAAGAGTTGGATTAGCTTAAACTCCTACTGTGCCATCATCACAAGAAATCACAGAAAAAAACTAGGACATTTATGTGCTGACTTTGAAAGTTGGGCAAGTAGAGCTTGACTTGAAGCCAAATTGGGTTACAGTGAAAAAACGTTCATCATTTCAGCTTAACACTGACTTCACTGAAGACCGATACAGAGCCCTCATCCTATCCTCAGCATCGTCTGTTAGAGGATGGGTATTTGGTTTTTAGGCCCTCTTTGAAGCTGCGAAACAGAACCCGGTTGCGTTTGTTCTCCTCGTCTTTCCTAGCGTGGAACTCCCCCTGGATCTTGAAGCCCCGGTGTACCAAGAAGGCAGTGCTCAGCACAGAGAACCTGTATCCGGCCACATGGAGCTCACAGGCCTGGAGGGAGACAGAACAACAGGATGAGAAGGCAGGCATGAAAGTGGGGAAGTGATGAGAATGAATGGAGAGGCGCTGAGAGGAGAGAATGACAGAAGAGACAGCTTGTGCAGAGGGCAGATGAGGTGAGAATAAAGGTGACAGAGGGGAAAAGAGGGAGAAGAGATGAAATGTTGTAGGAAGTAGGGCATGAGAAAGGAGCTGTAAGGAATAGGAAGAGGTGTCAGGAAGAGGCCGTGTGGAGCGATGAAACTGACCTCAGTGTGGAGATGACAGAGCAATGGTGATGTGTACGCAGTGAAGGGGAGAAGAGAGATTACAGCTGAAGACAGTTAATGTAGAGTGAATTGTTTGCTTAGTTGATCAGCAGATGGAAACAAATGTGTGTTGGTTAATTAAAGGTGCATTTTATTGATTTAGCATTGGACATATAGAAAGTCTGGGATCCTGATGATTGATTCTGATTGTTCATCCTCAGTAAAGCTTGAGCTTCGAATCGACTGGAAACCATAACACACCTCAGTAGTTAGTTCACTTTTTAAAAAATCCTGTAAAAACTGTGAAAATTTGGCAGCAAGGGTGCTAGAAAGGATACATAAAAAGTGTAGAATGTTATAATGTTCAAGAACACAAAAAAAAAAAGAAAAACAAATTAAATAACGCCAAATATCTGTAAAATAATTATATTTTAGCTGATTTAAATACAGTAAAGCAGTGTGGTTTTACGGTCACACATTGAGAAAGAACAATTTACAGGTTTTTGTTTTGTACTTCAATACTTTTTTTTTGTTTTACACAGTGAATAGTGACCTGAAGCTTCACTTTAATAAATTCAGTCAGTTCAGACTAGGGAAAAACTATGACAGTCATTTTCATTATTTTCTAACATTTTATAGACCTAACAGTCACTTAATCCACAAAATATCTGTCAGATTGATCAGAATTGGTAGTTGCAGCCCTGGATGATAGAGAAGATAAACAAAGTCCCAGTAAATTGTGAATGAACTTGAGACTTCCGTCAGTCTGCATCAGCAAATAGATCCAACAATGTACTGCATCAGGACAGTGCTGCCATATGCAGAGTACCATGTTCTCCCAAAAACATGAAAAAGTACTGAAACTGACTGAACTCAGAGTCAAATTTAGGAATTTAAAGGATGAGGCCGGTGATGCTTTACATTTCTTTTGTTGTCAACTTTTCTAACAGTTGGTTTTGAGGGATCTGAGGGCAATATCTTTTCATTTCAAATGACCACCAAACAGTTTGATCTAAACCTTCCACCAAACAACTTGAACTAATGGCAGCATTGCTTTACAGCCCCAAAGCAGCATAAATTCTTCTCCGATTTTCATTTTATGTTCAAGATGGATAATTATCCAGGATCAGGTTATGATGGAGATTCGGAACTGGTTTGCATTTCTGGCTCCAGCTGACATAAACTTAGTGCTGATGGTGTGTTCATCATGTTCTTTCTTTGTATGTCTTCATCCTCCTACAATCTAGCGATCAGGTGTGTTTTTTATAGAGCTCTTAACCACATTATGGTTTTTATCTGCAAGAAAGTGGATCTTGTTCATTTTTTTTTTATCAGACTAATGTCAAGAATAGACTTTTGCAATCAAATGTTCAAATTGTACCAACCTGGCTGATACGATTGAAGCCATATTGCTTGAAGTTCTCATCATAGAGTGGCACGGTGTGGGGCCCGATGTAGAAAGGCTCCCAGGGGTCCATCCAGGTGAGCGTGTAGGCAACTTCCAGGTTGGCCGGCCCTCTAACGTGGCTGTTAACCCACTGTGAGTAGTTGGTGGGGGCTTGACATCGAGGACACAGCTCCTCATAAAATGGCCGGACTTCTCCTACCTGGTAGAGCTGGACCAACTCTGTCTTGGTGGCAGGCATCTTCCTGGCATGGCGGATCTCAAAAGCTGGCAGGACAAACACCTCGTCACTTGCTGGCTCACGCCCCAGGATCATAGTCTGGAACTGCTGGTGCAGGTCAGCACTAGGCATCATGTCGATGTCAATGACCAGGATGTAGGAGGACTCTGTGCCACCTCGGGCGATATTACGGAGCAGGTTGTTGGGGTAGGAGATGTTTCCACTGATGGCATAGTTCTTGTATTTATCCCTGTGGGTCTCCAGTCTGGAGAACACTGAGGCACAGTCCTCAAGCCCCGCAAAGTGCTCTCTGTCCTGTTCAGGGAAACTGGCCGTTTCTCCTGAGAGACACACCAAGTGGAAGTCCACCAGGGCTTGGATCTGAGGGCAGAAGAAGCTGAGTGCATAGACCAGAGCTGTGGCAAACTTAACATCTTGCCCATGTGCGAATATGGCCACAGAGAGAGGGTTCTGCCACCTTTCCAGGAGAGATTCCAGGTGATGCAGGTTGTTGATGGTAGTGTGTGTAGCCAAAGCCAGGATGTTGGAGCTGGGGTCGGTACCCGGCTTCTGATTTGTGGTGAAGTCACTTTTGATCAAGTTCTTGTACACCCGGTACTGACCACTGTTGTCGAAGATCCCACCAGTAGACAGAGAGTACCTCAGGCGCTCCTTCCTCGAGTTCTTCTCTGGGTGCGCATTTTTCTTGGCCCCGGAGCCTCCAAAGAGCTCAGAGTACCGGTACCGCTGCTGTTTACCGTGGAACTTGGACAGGAAGGACAGGTATATGAGCTGCAGGAGCGCCACTATCAGCAGAGCACTCAGCACCACTTTGAAGGCGGAACATTTCTTGGAGAGATGCATTCCAGAGAAGCTGCAAACACCCCGATCACTGTACACAAAGCAGGTCCAATCACCGGAGCTGGCTGCCGCTTCCTTTGAGGGCTGCTATTTCTGTCCAGGACTCCCAGCTAACGCTACCTACATTGCTACCACGATGCTAACCCTACAGCCTACCGGGCTGGAAATGACGAATACGTGATAGCATGTTTTGCTGATTAGTTGCTGCGCTGACCCAGATTTTATTACGACTCACGACAGCACGAAAAAAGCGACGAAACGGTTCCAGCTCCTGTGATCTCCATCAAAACACAACACAGTTGTCACCAGTCTGCTGCTGCTACAGCGGCGCATGTAGATGTGTAATAACCGTAATGTCGGGCGGAAAGGCGCCGCTGACATTACG
>OMNN01009968.1:3322-14874 GCA_900302755.1 Chromis chromis
TAATCTGACCCAACTCTGCTTTTAATTTTTTTTTTTAATAATACCACATCAGCTCATTTTTAAAAATGTATTTCTATATTATTCATCTCTTATTAAAAAAAAAAATTGGATGTGTCTCATTTTCTTTTTTAGTGCACTGAATCCAGCTAAATGTTATTTACTTGTATTATCAAATACAGTTTGGGAAAATTTTGAAGACAAAATAATTAGAGAAATTATAATTGCCCATTGTTATTGGTTATCAGGGAGTTATTGTTTAAATTTGTACTTTTTGTTTTTAAAGGCCTTAATGGTTAATATGTTATGTGAGATCATCACTTCTTTCACATGTAAGTCATCTAAATTTGTATTATATATAATGTTGTATGGTCTAACCCATATATTTTATTAGTTAGGTCAATAAATAAAATAATAATAAATAATCTAACCTTTATTGATCCCCTTGGGGAAATTCCTTCTCTGCATTTGACCCATCCTATTCAAAGTTAACCTTAATAGTAGGAGCAGTGGGCTGCAGCGGTGCAGTGCCTGGGGAGCAGTCAGGGGTTAAGGGCCTTGCTCAAGGGCCCACAGTGGTGGTGACTGGGACACCACAGAGTAAAACTATGCTATAAAAGTAACCAGCACCCTTTTTTGAGTTCTTGATGATGTCACATTAAATCTGCATTATATTGATGTGTCCACCTCAAATGAAGAGCGGCTGCACTGACGCTGTTCCTCCGCTGGGTGGCAGCACGCGACAGAGCTGCGTCTGATCTGCTCTGAGCGTCACATGAAGAAGTTAGCTTTGCTTTCAGTGCGCTGCTGCCTCTCAGCGTACAGAGCAGCAGCTAGTGGAACAGTCTGTCTACCAAACAAACCCCTTTTCTTTCTTTGTCTCGTCTAGTTATTTCGGTTACAATATTATTTATTTCGGATATCCCACAACGACCGCTTGAGACAGCCGAAGAAGAACCGAGGACGTGTGAGACTTCAGAGTTTTGTCCAACAGTCCTTCTGCTCTGCCAGTTCCTCCACTGCTGCTCTGCTGCTAGCTATCTGCCAGGAGAGGAAATTCCTGCGGTCCGAGGAAACATGAGCTTTTTCTTGTGAGTTAAAAATTGTGTGATGGATGCTTAATTTGCTTTGTCATTTAGGCTTTATGTTTGGAAAACGTCACTGGTGCCTCACAGCTGGGAAGCTAGCTAGCGATAGCATAGCATGGGCTAGGGCTACTTCCTGGACTCACCATCGAATGCTTAATGTGATAGCATCTTGTTCGCTCTTTTCCCCAAATTAAATAGCTTCAGGGTACCTGGTTCCGTGTAAAGCATAACATAAATTATCTACCACCTTCCTATGAGCAAATGATCTGAGACTGGTTCACTGTCTGGTCTGGATATTTGCTGGTTTGGAAACGGGCTAATCCAGCCTCGATGAGACAAAACGCACCGATCAATATCTGACCAAATGTTTTAGCGATTTAACACGATTGTGTGTCGTCGTTTTTAGCTAGCTACTTTAAAATGGTGCCTGTAAATGAAATCAGAGGGTGGAGGAGGAACATTGAATGCCCCCTCTGGTGAGGATGTGACTATTTGTAGGTAAATGGAGTTTAAAATCTACCAGACAGCCCCTGGAAGTAAAGAACATTTGCCACATAGGTTACCACTTTTTACTTTCCTTGGCTTGACTTATGGATAACTCAACTGTGTACATGTGAAACTAAGGTCTGGCATTTCCTTCACTATACATGCACAATTGTCATCGTTTCCAATAGGCAGGAAGGCTCATTTTAATGAATACAGCTGATTAAAGCTGAGATTATCAAAACTACATTTCCTTTAAAGAAGAGGTCAATGTCTAGAAAGACCTGTGTATTTGATCCAGCTGCTGTTCTGTAACATGCACTTCTTTTGCCCTACAAATGAATAGGATAGCTTGATTTTGCTATACAGTAAACTGGCATTAGCAGATGCTCTAATTAAATGAAAATCTGTTCAGTGTCTAACCCACCAAGCTGCGATGACTCAAAAATTCTTGTTTAATGGGGCAGTGAGAGCGATTGAATACAGTACATCTCGAAATGGCCTCATTATACACAGAGAGACATACTGTTCTGGTCGCCCGCTTGGATTCTGCGAAACACAAGCCAACTAGAGCACTTTTGTCAGCTTTTGAAAACGTCTTAACTTTTTTTAGTTAAAAAAGTCCCTCACCTGGGGGTGGGGGTGGGGGGGTCTGTGATCTCATGATTTGTCATCATATCTGTCTGTTCCTTCACTTATCACACTATTTGTCTCCCTCTTTGTGACTCACAGTGGAAACCGTTCATCCAAAACATTCAAGCCCAAGAAGAATATCCCGGAGGGTTCTCATCAGTATGAGCTGTTGAAACATGCAGAGGCTACACTGGGAAGTGGAAACCTGCGCATGGCAGTCATGTTGCCTGAGGGGGAAGACCTAAATGAGTGGGTCGCAGTCAACAGTAAGCACAGCGTTTACCTTTTTACCCCCCTCTCTCCCTTGCTACACCCTTTATGGTTTAGATTCCTGGGCTTCACCTCAACACGACTTGTTCCTTGTAAATCTGTCAATCTCCTCTTAGTCTTTGCATTTACATACTTCTCATTCGTCTTGTTCCTGAAACCTCAATTAGTCCACATCATGAATCATTTGAGAGTGAGCTATCAGGGTGTAAGATCTTGGCATTCCCTCTAAAGACCATGTGGTATTCATGCTGGACAAACCTCTGTGAATGTTAAATAGACTTTATTGTCAGTACTGTGAGAGTGCTGTTTACTTTCCTCTAAAATGATACAAATGGCCGGCCAGTAGAAGCTTAACTTCCTCTCACATCAGAGTGCCTTTTGGGTTGAAGATGCTTAACAGCCCAGCATGTTAACAAATGAGCATTTATCTGCTATTTTTAAACACTCAACAGAGTTTCTATCTTTCATAACTGTGTCTCAGAGCTGCCCTTGTTGCACTGCATTAATTGCATTCACCAGATTTATGGAGGGTTAGTAGGAATGGATGGATTTTGGTCAGCATTACACAAGCTGTTTTAACTTGCACAATAACGGGAAGTCAGAAGTGCCATGAGCAACAACTTCTCCCACCACCAAGTATAAATGACTTTTCACATGATCTCTGTTCACGAGAAGCAGTCCGCTTTGTTTTTTAACAGTTGCTTTGCCGCTAATGGATATTGACAGCAGAAGTGGAGAGAGTTTTACGGCAGGCTATCAAAGCTATTCCCCAGCCAGAGCTAGTGGAAGTTATTTGGTTAATGTCTTAACCACCAAGCTGCCAGGAATGACTTGATTTTGACTGAAAAATATGATTCCTTTATTCTGTATTATCTATGTGTAGCTCTGCTGTCTCTTTGCATACAGCTCTATGACAGTCCAGGCCCCAGGAAGATCTGTCATGATTTTCTTTGTTTGACATCTGCCATGGCAAAGTTGCATGCTGACAGTTGAGGGCATGGCAGAAACGACAGACATTATTTATTTACTGTGTATATTTTTTTTTACTGTTTGTCTTTTGATGAGGCTTCTGAAGTTTTGTACAGAGATTTGAAAAGGAAATCAAACGTTTAACCCTCCAGTTTCTCAGGGTTTTTAGCTCCTGTCACATTTTTACTCACCGTGGGCTCATTTTTCACTGCAATATAAAGTCCTGCACCTCAGTAAAAAAAAAAGCACAACTATCGCTAGAAGTAGAGAACATGTAACCAGCTAAAGTTATATGTTTTAGTAAATTAAATTAAACTGGAATCATTATGTACAAAACATTTTCAAGCGCCCACAGCTGTTACTATTATTGGGAAAAAACAGGAGCTCCATATGCAATAGATATTTAACTATTTACAATTTTACAATATTTAAAAAGCTAGGTGTTTTCTCAAAACTGCACATCAAGATATTTCACTATGCTGTGAATGTGTCTTTCAACAACTTGCTCCACTGTGTACTGTTTTTCAGCCATGCTGCATTCATTTTATTGATGAAATGAAATTTTCCCTATTTTCCCTAATAAGAAAGAGTTAATTTGAAACACTAGCAGGATATTGCCCTGAAACAAGTCTTTTTCTGTACTTAGGAGAGTACATCTAATTCAGTTTTCTGTACCTGGACATCAGCAAGCATCATATCTCGTCTCAGGCTTTTAATGTTTTAACCATCAGCATATACTGGGTTACAAAACTTCAACTAAGTGTTTATGTAATGAGTTTATTTTTGTCAAGCCTTCACATGGTTATGAATACAAACATTTTGGACAGATCTTTTCGGAGAGACCTAAAAAGAAGCTCATGCCTCCTTAATCAAAACCTCACACAGAACATGTGCCATGTCAGCTGTTCAGTATGTATTTTTTGGTGAGATTAGCAAGTGGAGCACCAACTCTAATGCTGCCAACGCTTAAAATGGATCTCTCCAACTGATGGAAAGCCAAAGTTGGCTGCCTGCCCCTGGGAATGAGTGATAACGCAGGTTGTGCCAGATAACTGGAGTGTGCGCTGGTCTACAGTTTGGACTGGGCAGTGAAGTGGGGCGGGCAAAGGGCCGTGGGGAAACCTGATGCTTTCTATTGGTGCTGGCTGGATACATACTGTATGTAGTCTCATATATGCTCAATCTTAATATGTTCTTTTTGCGTTTTTTTTCCCAGCTGTGGATTTCTTCAACCAGATCAACATGCTGTATGGCACCATCACAGACTTTTGTACCGAGGAAAGCTGTCCAGTCATGTCTGCGGGGCCTAAGTAAGTGTATCGTTACAGACCTCATAAAACGTGCTCGCAGTGCTTTCATCATTCTTTGTGGTCCGACAAGGCTGAACAGGGTTTGGGTTGGGCTTGGAGTTACGATTTCAAAAAGCAGCACGCGTTGTTATCAGAATCTTAAACACGTCATGGCAGATCTCACTGTCTGTCCTCCTGCTGTGATGCTCAGTGCATTTTCAGTGGATGTGCTACATGCAGAAGAAAGTTTATACAGGCTTCTTTAAAATTGAAAGGGTTGCATGTGAGAGTGACATGTTTGGTGACTTGAATCAGCCTTTTGTAAATAAAAAATCTTCCTGTTCAGAAATACCATTTTGTTTTACAATAAATAATAACATCTCATTGAATGACTGTGAACCCAAATGAAACGCATAAAAATTCTTAAAATGTGTTGTCATCTGTGTTTCCTGTAGGTATGAGTACCATTGGGCTGATGGAACCAACATCAAGAAGCCCATCAAATGCTCCGCTCCCAAGTATATTGATTACCTCATGACCTGGGTGCAGGACCAGCTCGATGATGAGACACTTTTCCCTTCAAAGATCGGTAGGATTTATTATCTGGCTTCGACTAGTGCTCAGCTCTAAAGAAAAGCAATTTCCATACACCTGCTGGATGTCCAATGACTGTGTGCTGTCTGCTTTACTCAACATTTGTGTAATGTTGATGGATTATCACTACTAACAAGTGAGCTCATGATAGGTTTTCTCTTACATGTAAAACTCAACTGCCATGCAAAATGAATCAATGTTGAAACCCATAAAATGGAAAGTCTCCATGTATAACTCAGCAGTCTGTCATTTGCAAAAGGTTTGCATTTAACAACATTATTTTTCTTGGAATTCTGTACAAGTAGAAGGTACATCAGGGCTGGAGTCACACAAAGAAAATCTTGTTCAACTCAAATTGTACCTACTCCTCAACCAATTGATTGGGCACAGGGGAAAAGAATCTGTCCACTCTCCCTGAGTGCACTCTTCCTGGTAGCCTTATTAGCCTAAATGAATTATAAATAAAACATAAAACGCTACTATTTGTGGCATGTTAAATCATTTAAGCTCATTATTTTATACTGAAATGAAAACAACAGACTCGGAGTAGACCAGTGTGTACCTGCCCATATTCATATGATTTCTGAAAACGGAACTATATGAACCTGTGATGCCAGCACTAGAAAAGGTTGAGGAATATAACACAGACAGGTTAGCCCAGAGACATATATAAGTAGACCCCGCATTGACTGTGGAGGGACGTGCATAAAGCGCTGCCATCTTGGTATAGGGCTAGCAGAGGAGGGAGTTCATGGACATCTATGGAGGTAAGAGGTACTCCACAATCTTAAAGTAGAATTATTCACTGAATTTGATTTCCAAACGGTTTGATTTGTTAAAAACGTCACACGTAGCTATGACAGGATGCTTGGATGTCCTTTTGTTCTATTTATGTCTGCTTTCTGTCCTTTATGTCTGACGTTTGTAACTAACAACCCGCGTGAATATATGTTGACAACTGATCGATTTATGATCACTTTTATAGTGCAAACATGTTATTCCTCTATAGACGTAATGCACTGTAGGAGCAAGTGGCACTGTACCAAGATGGCCGATGCAATCGGCAGCAGCAGTCAATGCGGGGTCTACTTATATATGTCTTTGGGTTAGCCTACATTACAGAATGATCTGCCATGTTGGGTGTTGAGCTGTGATATGAAAACTGATACCTGTAAACTTTATACTCAACCTTTTGGCCATCTCCCCACAATATGCGGCCAGACTGACGACTTCTTTAATATGGTGTCAATTAGTTTGAGGCTGACTGCATAAATGTTCAGTAAACGTTAAATTAGTTAGACCTAACTGTCTCCGTTAGGTGACACGAGGTCAATGTTGTGAAAACATTGGGGTGTTCACAGGTGTTCTGTTCCTCCTGTTGCCTAAATTAATGGATTCATTGTGTAAGGCTGTTGATGTAGATCTTTACAACTCATGAAAGTAACACAAGCGATGGTCCAGCCAAAGAGAATTGGGATGGGTGAGAGCATATCGACCCAACTTGTTGCTCTGGAGACTGCATCCCTCATGTACACTGTAGCTTTGTGACATAGAAAAATGGTAAAGTAAAAAGTATTACTGGCTGAATTACTGGTTAAGCCCTTTGGAGAATAGTAGTTTGGCAAAACAATCTCACCACACTGTCTGTTCTGTTGCTCCCAAGCTGTCACTTATATCACACAATCCTCCTCAGCAGCGGGCCTTTTTAATCTTATGTAATAACCTATTTCACAATCAGCATTTTTAGACACATCCCTGGTTAACAATGTAGAGGAAAAGAGGTAGAATTTATATACATACCAACCCAGCTCTCAGTCTCTCAACTGGCTGAGGCTTGTGCTGTCTTGGGTGGAGTTTTGTTTTTGCTGGAGGGCAGCCAGCATGAATAAATGTCTGATGGACTAAGTACATCTCAGTGGAAAAATTAAATGTGATACCCTGGAGCGACAGAATTAGCTTCATTGTCCAGGGTCAATAGATTTATTGTTTATTGTACAAGAAGTACCTCAGAGCTTCTTATCAGGTAGGAGGATCCTGTGAGCCAGTTAACAACGCGGAAGAGAGCATTTCTCACTGTGTTGTGATAAAATATGCAAAAGTACCTGTTGCACATGTTAAAGCCTTTTACCCAGTCAGCAGCCTTTAATGTATAAATGGTTAATACTCCTGGAATAGTCAGGGTGATGTAGAAGTCAGAAGCGTGGGGATGCCCTGCTGTAGGTAGCAGCTTTAATCATGAACTCCTTGTCCTGCTGGTCACTAGCTTCTTTTTGAATAATTGATGCTGAGTTGTACCGTAGGTGGCTCCCTGTACACTGTAGGAGAGCTCTCCACCGGGCTTCTGCACCTCACAGCTGTTCAGTGAATCAAGGAAGAACTGCACAACATTCATGAAGTGTAGCACGCAGGCCTGTTGCAACAACGGCAAAATTTCCTTCCTGCAGATGAATGCTTGACACATTGTTAACATTAGGTGGTTCTGTGTTGCTGTCATGATTGTTTGCACTTCCCTTAAATCGTGCTGTGGCCTGCCGTGAATACATTCGCAGTCCAGGAGAATACACAGTCACTGCACCTTGACTGAGCTGATGTTTTGCTGTCGAACATCGGCAAAAAGCACAGAAACTAATGCAGAGTTAAAGTGATCGAATGAATTTGAATTTGAACATTTCCTGGTTCTTCTCCTCCTCTATCACAGTAAACTGAATATCCTTGGGTTGTGGACAAAACAAGACATTCATGTTTTATCATCTTGGGCTTTAGGAAACACTGACACCGACATTAGTCACCATTTTCAAAAATATTTGCGCATTCAGAACCTCCAAAAATCTTTAGGACTTGTTTGTCTACAAGTGTTTCTATCAACTCTTTTGCTCAGCCTGACCACTGGCAGCATCCCCTATGTGTTTGGTTGTATTTTTGATTATTAAAATTTTCTGTTCTGCTTTTTTTTTTTCCCCCTTGCCCTCTTCTTCCCTAGGCGTCCCCTTTAAGCGTAACTTTATGTCTGTGGCGAAGACCATTCTGAAGCGCCTGTTCAGAGTCTACGCTCACATCTACCACCAGCACTTTGACTCTGTCATGCAGCTGCAGGAGGAGGCCCACCTCAACACATCATTCAAACACTTCATCTTTTTTGTTCAGGTGAGTAATCTCTGACATTTGAATGTTGACTTTATGTATATATTTCACTTGAGTTTAAAGAGAAAAAAAAGTAGCACATAGTGGACAGTCTGATAACGTTGGCTCCCTTTTCTCTTGTCTTTTCCAGGAGTTCAACCTCATTGACAGGAAAGAGTTGGTCCCACTACAGGAGCTGATTGAAAAACTGACAACCAAGGATAGATAAACAGCAATGTAATTCTTATTTTATTGTTCTTCTAGTTTTTGCACAGATACCCACCCCACCCTGGCTGTATGTATGCAGTATATACTATATTTCCATTTGGGGAAATGTTTTTAATAAGGCCAGGAAGAAGGAAGGGTCTTGATAGGTTTAAGGCACCAGGACTAATGCTATCAGGGATTACACTCTTAATTGAACAAACCACAGATTAACATTAGAGTAAATGGTTTTAGCTGTATGGAAAGAAATCCCCAGTATTCAGTCATGGCTTACTTCTAGGATAATATAGACATATGTTCATTAGTTTTCTATTATCTATTAGAATGCACAGATGATTTTTTTTCCCACTTGGGTTTATGACAACACAAGGCATTTTCTTGATAGATTCCTATTTTCGACTCGCTCCCAGGGAGGGGAATAACGTGTGAGCAAAGTTGCTGTATCACAGGGTGGTGTTGGTGTTGCGGCAAGACTTAAAGCCAGCTTTTAAGCCAATTCTACAGCAGTAGCTAGTTATTTTATTCATTCACCTACTTTGAAGGATCTGGGTCTTGGTTTGCTACTGTTAACACCTGTAACAGCTCAATACAAAAGAATCCTAAGTGCCTAGCATGGCTCATATTTGCCCTATATCAACAGTGAGAACTGTCAGAAGATAAAGGCCATATACCACTGACATGATTAAACAGCATTAAACTTTCAACGTCATCTTACTCCTAAGTTTGTGGTTCTAAATTCCTTCTTACACCCCTTTTCTCTTTGTACTGTAACTTGGTTGAAATGATTTTCTCTGTAAAACCATACTACTCCCCAACTTTATCTCCTTTTAGTTAGAAAGTCTCTTTGCCAAGTGTTCTGTGCAGGTTATGATAAATGAATGTGTTGAAGGACATAGAAGTGAGGCTAGAATATTGTAATGTTGTAGCAGGGACTAAAGAAACTTTTAGCATTGTCTAGTGACATGTTCCTGTATACTAGTTACCCCCCCCAAAAAAACCTTTAAGTAGAAACAAATTTTAGGATAAGTCTGCAAGGGAACTAAAACCTTAAATTGTATATAAATATCTGCAACTAGACGTAGAGACCTGTGTTTAAACTCCCACTGTTTAAAAGATACAAGCATTTGGAATTGGATGATGCTGCATCCCTTGTTATCTCACTAGCCATAAAGCACTTTGAACAATTTTCCTGACCTCTCTTGCCTGAATGTTTATTCTGCATAGACCGTGCTTTGTGAGAAGCCGTATCATGTGACTGATCAGAGTTTGTCTCTTCCCTCATTTTTCCCCCCCAATGAATGTTGAATGGCTTAACCTCCTCTGAAATCAGCTATAGGGCACAAGTCAGATTTCTAATGCTTTTATATGGTCTGGGTTGTTTGTTGCTGTGCTTCAAACAGCAGATGCATGTACCCCTCCCTAATCTCAAAGTGTAGTTTACTATGCAATAATTGACACGACACTAAAAAGGGTTACCAGTTGGCTCGTTTTACTTTATATCCAATATTAACCTTCCTTTATAGTGCTTAAATTTGGGTGTATGATAAAAATGGACTTGCTACTCTTTCAGCTTTAGTTTAAAAACAGTGACATGGACATTTTATATCTGAAATTTGTCAGAGGTGCAATACTTGAATGCACAAGTGTAAATACCGAGGGTTAGACCTGTCTTGAAGATCATTTTCAGCAAGCATGGAGTGGTAGCTTTTGGTTAAACGAATGCATCGAGTCTTTTTAGAGGCTGCTTCCTCTCCCCCATTTGGATATTAAAAATGTTGTTTTCATTGTTCAGTATCTTTTTTTTTCTCTCCACTTCCTTAGGGAACTATTATGAATGTTACTGCTCACCAGATATCTGAAAATGTAATAGAAAAATCGGTCATCCTGAAAGCATCTCATCCTAATGAAATGCCCATAACATAGACTATTGCCTACAGTTTTTTCCTCCTTGACTGAAATAATTGATGAAATGTTTGTAAATAATGGCTTGGTAGGGGTTTTCAATGCTACTGAATTGATTTATGCTGTTTACAAGGCAAATAAAGGTGGTCTTGACTCTTTGATTGAATTATATGTACTGTGAGTTCAGAACACATTTACTGATTGCAGTGTTAAGTGTTTCCATTCTATGCTACATTATACTACTATTACATTTCAGTGGTAAATAATGTATTTTCACTCTACATTTACTTTGCAGCTCTAGTTGCATGCGTCATGGATATTTTACATAAGAAATATATTGGAGCATAATTTAAAGTATATAGAGTATACTTTTCAGGAACCTTTACGTTTATTACAGTAGTGCACTTGTGTACACTTTTGAGGTACTTTTACTTCAGTATTTCCAGTTTATGTTACATAAAACTGCAACTCCACTACATTTCAGAATATATTGTAGTATCAACTCTACCCCATGTAGTTATTTTTTTAGATGAAGCGTTTACATATAAAACACAATGAAATGGATTGTTGCTTTATATAGGTTAACAAACATGTAAAAATGGACCCACTCCAAACAACTACAACATGTAGATTCTCTTTACAAGCTAATGCATCGATAATAATATAATAATCCAACACTGACACTATTTATACTTCTGATTCTTTAAGAATGTAGTTAATGCTGATACATTTGTCAAGTCTAGTCACCGTTATTTATATAGTACATTTAAAACAACAAACGTTGATTTCTAATAGAGATATAGGATTGATGTTACAAATTTACCAGGCTCATTGAAATATTAAGGTTAAGACTCTACAGTATTATTTATTATATAAATATACTTGACCAATTAAAATATTAAGATGCTAAATTATTATGTAATATTATTTCTTGTGTGAATTCACCTGACTAATTAAAACATTACAGTCAAAACCCTACAAA
>OMNN01009972.1:4654-19865 GCA_900302755.1 Chromis chromis
ATATTTACAGATAGTGCTCTGTTTTATGTTTCAGTAACCGAGAGAGAGAATGTTTGAATTCATTAAAACTTTATTTATACCAGGGTAGTTTCATCCTGCAGCTCAGCATCAGAATGACACATACTGTATAAACACACAGTAGACAGGGAAATAAAAATAGTTACATGAATTATACAGAAAGTTGTGATAAATACATTATTAATAAACTTAAAATATCTATTAAAAAAAATTGGCTACACAAAAATGAAATACACATTGTTTTTTTTTTGCCAGATAAGACCTAAGTTGAATATGCTTGTTTATTTCTTCAGATCAAAGTGAGGGTTTTCCAAAACTTTAGATGCTTCATTACATCAAACACCATATTTTATTTGGTCACACCTGAGTTGTGTTGATACGTCTTAAAACAACAGAATTGTTTTGATTAAGAAAATGGCATCCGACACAGCTGTCTTGTGAGGATTTTTCTCTTTTTAGGATGCTAAGCTAAAAGTAGGCTAGCTGTACTGCTAACACCTAACAAATTGATAGTCAAGGTTCAGGGCTGCCATCCTAATTAACATTCAGAACACAGAAGTTAAATATCTACAGAGTAAAACCAACTGAATGTTTTTATGTTTCTTTCTTCAGGAGGTTCAGTCGTTGCTGCTGAACTGGAAAGGTCCTGACCTCACCACATATGGAGAACTGGTTCTGGAAGGAACCTTTAAGGTTCATCGGGCCAAAAACGAGAGAACGCTCTTCCTGTTCGACCGCATGCTGCTCATCACCAAACGCCGCGGAGAGCACTACGTCTACAAGGCACACATCTCTGTGAGCAACAAACATACAAACTGACGTCTCTGTCGAAGATCTGCAGGTTCTGTTGGTCCCACAGGTTATTAGAAGCAGATGTTGAATTTTGTTTCTCTCTGTGTGTTTCAAGTGCTCCACTCTGATGCTGATCGAAAGCGCCAAAGACTCTCTGAGCTTCAGCGTCACACATTACAAACACCCCAAACAGCCTCACACTGTCCAGGTGAGTCGACCTCCATCTGCCAACACACCAGCTGTACTCTGAGGGTGATGTGAGGAGGAGATCTTACATCCCGTTGTTGTATTATCTGCCCACATCACTCAGTTTCAAACTATTTTATGAAACTACTACATTAAAATATCCAGTTGTGTCTGCATGAGGTTATTTCTCTCAGTATGGAAGGGGAGCAGGCTCGATCAGGAGTGTGGCAAAGAGGAAAAGACTGGAGTTAATCAGAGTCTGAAAACAGAATTGTCTGTTAAACTCTGACTCATGAGTTATGTAATATATATAAAAATGTGTATGTGTGCATATGTGTACAGGTAGATATTTATGTGTATACAGTTAATTACTAAAGTGCTTATTTTAAAGCTGCAACATTAAGTTGATTAATTATTTTATTGATTGGTATTTATTCCAGCTGTTAAAAGCAACATAAAACAAGCAAAAGAACACTGAATGCTCACAGAGTGGAAATAATTGGTTTGTTTTATGTGCAAGAGAATATCGATTCGCTGACTGATAGAAAACTAATCTGCAGCTATGATGATAATCCAGTCATTGTGTACTTAATTTTAAATCAAAGATGTCAAATATTTGCTGTTTGCAGGTTTTTAAATAGGAGGATTTGATGCTTTTCTTTGTCATACGTGATAGTAAACTGAATATTTAAACAAAACATTTTTAAACAGTTGTTGCTCTTCGCTTGTTTTTACATTTCAGGCGAAGACGGTGGAAGAAAAGAAGCTGTGGGCTCATCACATAAAACGCATCATTCTGGAAAACCACCACGCCATCATCCCACAGAAGGTCAGCGACCAGTGAAACCAGTAAACACACCAGTGCAGCCACTTTCCACACCAGTCTGAGTAGTGTCGGAGTGTATTAACAGAGGCTGTTTGTGTTTCAGGCTAAAGAAGCCATCCTGGAAATGGATTCGATCTGTAAGTACAAATCACTCCTGCTTTTAAGAATTTAAAATCAGAGATAAATAAAAACTGAACGCAAACAGGAGGAAACCACACTTAGATTTTTCCAGTTGTTGTCAATCATGTTGTTGTATTCCCGCAGACCCTTCCAAGTATCGCTACAGTCCTGAGCGTCTGAAGAAAGCTCTGTCCTGCCAGTCTGATGAGTTTCCACGAGACGCTCGTCAGGGCCGCCGACAGTCAGGTAATCACTCAGAATGACTCGATTGTTGATCAGCGTGTCGCATTAATATTCATTTGTAACTGTTCACTCTGTTTTATTTACTTTCCAGAGCCGGTCAAACAAATGAAGAACTCTAAAGGTAAAAATATTTTAGTGTTTCTATATTAATCCTTCAGCCAGCCATCTTTGATTTATCATCTGCTGGTAAATATTTTTGCCAGCAATCGGGAAACATCAGATTTTGTCTCAGCCGTTAAGTTGCATTCAAAAACGGTCCAACATCTGAGATTAAACCACTTTTTCTTTGATGGTTTCCTGTTAAAATTGTGACTTCATTAAAGGTAACATAACTGGACTTAGTCTTGCATCTTTCTGATGTCTGAGTTTATCGATGTGTTTAACCAATCACCTTGTCTGCTCTTCTTCTTCTGCTGCTGATTCTCCGGTTGCAGCGATCCTGCAGGTAAGATTCAAACTGATTTAACATGAACTGTAACATGTTTGCTTACTGCTCCTTCTCCTCCATGCATTGCTATACATACTGTTTGTTGTTGTGTGTTTTATGACTCTGTGAAGTGTTCTGAGTTGTACTTACTAGTGATCTGTTGGTGATTTGACTGTAAATAAATGGATGTCATACTGAGGGTCACTGTTAAAGCAGCACATTAGTTGTAAAGACCAGATTCAGGATGAGCAGTGTGTGACGTCCTGCAGCACTCCGACAGTGAGGGGGTGTTAGTGGGTGACAGGCGATCGCTGCAGCCCACCATCAGCAGCAGCACTCTGGGATCCAGCAGCCTGGGAGAGTCTGAGGCCGACCGGCCCACCCAGGAGGAGGAGGAGGAGGAAGGGGAGGAGCTGGGCAGCAGGAAGGACTCTCTGGAGCGACTCCTGTGCAGCGAGGAAGAGGAGGAGTATGAGGATGAGGCGGGGCGGTTGGATGAGATTCTGCTGAAGGACGAGCAGGTAGAGGACTTTGCCAGCTCTGTTCTGGCTGCCATCTCCTGCTGGCACTACACAGTCCAGGCCTTCCTTTCCTCCACGGGGACGGTGAGGCTTTCTGCTGCCAGCCTGGTTTCATCGCCTGCGTCTCCACCCAACCTGCACCAGCTCTGTAACACACTAAACGGATAACAGCGATAACTCCTGCTGTTTTCCGGAGCTCTCAGTAACTGCTGCATGGGCTTCATGTGTGGAACTAACACCAGCCGAGCTGCATGTTGGGGCTCAACACGCTAAACTACAGCAGGGTGATGCTACGGGAACCTTTATGTCCTCAAAAGTGCAGCAACAGTTAAAGAAGTAAAATGTTAGAGTTCATAATAAGGAACAGTCTGACAATTATGTGAATCTGATTGTTTTCAGCTTCTCATGAATCTGATTATTTCAGCTGAGCTCCACATCAGCAGGTTAGCTCATCAACTGGTTCCCAGTTCCTCAGGGTTCAGTTCCGGGCCCTCTGATGAAGTGATCTTCAGCTTTCCCTCACACAGAAGGAAAAAAACTGATCAGAATCAAAAACTTTAAACCACCTAGAGCAGACCACCTCATGCTTTATACACCATTACATCAAACATAGTTGTTAAAAACTACTTAGTAGTGTTGTCACCAGATTTAGGATGGAAATTCAGAACAGTCTGTGCAGCAGCTCCCTCTGCTGTATGGATGCTGGCAGTTTTGGTTGCATTACAAACAATAATCACAGTGTTGTGATGTTTCCACAAGAAGTTATTAAGCATTAAACAGAGAAATGTGAAATCGGGTGAAACAGGCCCGAAGCAGAAGAGCATAACTGAGATAGGCTCACAGTTTCCCTCTGCTTCCACTTTTTGTGCTAAGATAAGCTAAACACTTCCTTGACCTTTTTCTGAACCGGACACAAACACATCTGATTCAGGAGAAGCTGGCCAACAAGGATTTTCCAAATACTGTTCCTTTAATGTATCAGAAAACTAAGTATAACTGCTTTTATTACCTCTTTTGCAGCTTGTTTTATGGTGTTTTTGCTTTTTCAGACATTTGACCTGCAGCCTGTGGTCCAACTTTATTGCTGTGGGGCTGAATACAAAACACAACTGAATGTTTGAGGTTGCTGGACAAGAAGTTTTGCTGCTACCTCTCAGTGTTTTTGTTGCATTTATTTGCATGTTTGGTTTCTGACGGATCCATGCTTCATTTTAAGTTTGGTGTGAAGCTGATTATTATATTTGCCAAGTACAGGATTATCACTGAACTCTCCTCTGTAGTTAGAGATAGTTGTTCTTCATCCTGTCTGCAATAAAGGGCCAGTTCACACATCAGAAAACATATTTTCCTGCTTACTGATATTGAATTGAAGCCTGAACAAAATTAATTTTATTAGCCGAGGGTTGACGTTTTAAAATGGATTCGATTGAAATCTGGTTATTAGTGTTAAAGTATCCAAAAAAGAAACTTGTGAGCAATTTGTCTTCACAGAAACCGTGTTCAGTTTCAGTTTTGTGGATTATACAAAAACCAGGATGCTGCAGGATTACATGCTTTGTGTGAAGTGACCCTTTAAGAATGAGTTGGCGGTGTGAGAGTTTTTTTGTGGCCTTTATCTGGTGATATTTAAACTCCATCCCATCCTTTTGTCTGCTAATAGTAAAGATATCATTTGACACCTTTCCTGTTTATTCTTTGTTGAAGGAGGCAGAGGGAGACAGCTCTAACAAAGAAAATGGACGACTTCCTGAAGAAGACGAGCCAGGTGGAACTGAACCGACACCTGAGCAAGTAAATAAAAGCTTGATAGATTTCTCGCAGGTTTGAGGCAGTCCTTACGTTTGACCTGACAGTTTTCCTGCCATTTTTCATCAGGTTCTGTGATTCAGTGCTACCCAGTAGCATGTTAGGCAGGTGGTCATAATGTTTTGACTAATTAGTGTATTAAGTTTGTTCGTTCTTTTCCAGCTGTCTGCAGATAAGCTGCCACAGGAGAAGGCATCTGAGCCAGAAAACCCTGAACCAGAACTGTCGTCTGATCTGGATCCTCATATGATCTCAGCTTCCCCAAAAAAGTCAGAAGCACTGAAACCCGAAGAAGATCCAGAGCCCACAGAGGAGCCGTGCTCCGCCACGCCTGATTCCGATTCAAAGACGCTGAGCAGCGGGGAATCCTCTGAGGAAGAGGAAGACGAGAAGGAGGGGGCAGGAAAGGTGCTTAAATCCCCTAGCATCCTCCCGTCCTCTGTCCTCGACAAAGCCAGCGCCATCGCTCAGCACTTCACCAACAGCATCAAGCGAGGCAGTGCGGCCCAGGACGATTCCCGATCTCTCGGCTGTGCCTCACCTCGGTTACCCAGCAGGACCGGCAGCAGCCTCAGCCTCTGCGCTGAACCAGCCGACCGACCTCTGCGACTCAACAGTATCACTTCTGATTCTGTGGAGACATTTGGTGTGACAGATTTGACCATGTTGTCTCCTCGGGACGACAGTCTCTTCGATGCTGACAGAGGCATTCGGCGGAGGAGGGATTCAATCCTGTCCAGGCAGGACCAGCTGCTCATTGGGAAAATCAAGACTTACTATGAGAACGCTGAAAACCAGGATGCAACCTTCAGCCTCCAGCGCAGAGAGAGTCTGACATACATCCCGACTGGGCTGGTCAGGAGCTCCGTCAGCCGGTTCAACAGCATCCCAAGAGATGAAACCGTTCAGACAAACCCCTCCACCAGTCTGGACCCTTTGTCTTTGGACTCCAGCTCAGCTTTACCCACAGATCACGTGGTCTCCAGTGAATCTCTGGACTCGTTAAAGTCTGATTGGAGAAGCACCGATCCAGATAATTCAGGAGAAAGCCACATGTCCAGGTCTCAAAGCATGCAGGATAATCCATCTGAGGATGAAGACTTCAGACCTTCATCTGAAATGATCAAGATCTGGCAGGCAATGGAGCGAGAGGTCACCAGATCCCAGAGTGAAGATGGAGGGCGAGACCGATCCAGAGAAGCTCCAAGAACCTCCAGAGCGACTGGTGGTTCTGACTCGACCAAGAGCTGTGATCGAGAGAGTGCAGCGTCTGACCTCAGCACCATCACTGAGGAGTCCACCAGTCCTTCACCCCTCAAGTCCAAGGTCTCAGAGGTGAACCGGACAGGAAGTCTGAAGGACACCATGAAGGTGTTTGGGCAAGAGGCCTTCGTCCTCAGGGCTCCGGTCCCTCGGGTCGTCCAGCTGAGGGCAGAGTCAGAGAGGGAAAGGCCGAGTGAGGATTCAAAGGACGACGTGGACAACGGGAAGAGCAAAGTCCTCAACCTGGCCCGTCAGTACAGCCAGCGAATCAAAACCTCCAAACCGGTGGTCCGGCAGCGAAGTCAGGGCATCCTGATCACCAAGAAGAGCTTAGCCTGTGTGGAGGAGGAGAAGGAGAGTTCAGGTAGAGTGACGTCCTGTTTACTTTCAGCCTCCAGATTTAGCAAATACTGCACACTGGTGTTGTTTTACACAGTTGATTTACTGACTGAATTAACAGTAGTATGAATGAGATTTTCACGTCATCTTTTTGAAACTTTGAGGAAAACAGTCGATTTTATTCAGGTTTACCTTGTACCAGACAACACCTCAGGCTTTTCATGGACTGATTATATTAGCAGAAAGTCAACAGTTATTTTAGGGTGAAATTGTTTTTTAAAGATTTTTATATTTGTTGGATATCAACCAAAAAGTTAATGAAATGAGTCAAAATTTTTACGTGCACTTGCCACAAAAATGGTACTGTACCAAACAGGTGTCTAACAGGTTGTTGGTTTTTCTGGAATAACTTGACTTATTAATTATTGTAAATATTTGCTCAGTCTGAGCCTGGCCTGCCTTCAGCAAACACAACAGGTCCAACCTGCCCACTTTCTCAACAATCTGATCACGTGACCTGGCATTCACCATAAACAGTGTATTTACGTTTCGGGTCTGTATTTATCATGATGCCAGCTTCAGTTGGGAGCAGAAGTTATGTGGTCAGACTGGTTGAGTATAATGATAAAATAAATCCTATGGTGGATAAAATAAAATTCCATCTGTTCTCTTTCCTGCTGCCTGATTTCACAATGTAAACATAAAGGCTAGAAAAAGAAATGCCACTTTAAACACATTGGTTTTTCCAGTTTATTCCAGCTTTGGTCTCATTTTTGTTCATTTTTATCAGTTTCAAGTTGCTTGTGTTTATTAATATGAAGTTTGAAACATTAAGAATCAAATGATCGAACAGGCTGCAAAGAGAAAAAGATAAAAGAAACTGGAATCGTACTTTAAACTGATGACTGGCTTTGTGTTTGACAGGTAAACCCAACCTGACCCTGCCGCTGGTTTCTCATAAGCAGCCGACCTCCCAGCCGCTGAGCCCCATAGACCAGATCCAATCTCCGACCCCCGGCCTCACCTGCAGCACGGTGGGCGCCTCCAGAGGCGTCTCTCCAGGTCGGGCTCGCTCCCGCAGCCCCCTCAGTCCCACTCCTCCCATCGAGGGCTTCAACTGGCCCGACGTCCGTGAACTCCGCTCCAAATACTCCGACCACAATCAGAAGACTTCAGTCAGCCGCAGTCATTCCATCCCAGAGCAGATGTTTGATGGCAGTCTGAGGAGACACTCCAGCTGCTCCTCAAGCCTCCTCCTCGCTGACGGAGCTTCCAGTGAAGTTCCTTCATACAAGCCTCGAGGCAGCCGGGACGCCAGCCGGGAGGAACGCAAAAAACGGCTTCAAAGAGCCAATTCTCTGGACCCTCGGCTGAGCGGGGCTCAAATGTCTGAGCTGCAGAAGCTCCAGGACCAGGTCGAAAGTGGCAAGTATGGCGGTTACTATGTCGCAGCCGAGGCACCGCTACAGAACGACCCCGAACACAAGATTATCGTCATGGAGAAGCTTCCAGAGCCCCAAAGAACGGCCAATGAACCCAAAGAAGAAGAAGACGATGACAGCTATGTCCAGATCCGTTCACCGACCAGCCGAGAGAAGATCTCCATCATGGCCGTCATTGACCGCTGCCGGGCCTATCAGGAGTCCGACGAATATAAACAGAGGGAGGAAGCAAAAGCCAAAAGTGAGCTGGCGAAGCCTCAAGAGCTCGACAAGACGGCGGCAGCCTCTATCGCTCAGGACGTGCCCAAGAGATCGAGATCAAACTCTGGACAGAAGACGGAAACCGCTCAGAAGAGCATCGTGAAAAATCTGAGAGAGAAGTTCCAGAGCCTGAGCTGAATAAACATTTCCAAGTCATCAGGTCACAACTCTGACTTCAGTAACCCAAAGACATAAAACACAAGGCTAAAGACTGGTTGTTTTAAGTAGTGAACTGCTGTCAGGGTTTTACCAACAAATAAACATTCTACAGCAGACAAACAGCTGGAGGGGACAAACTCGCACTTATTTCTTCTAATCATGAGAGAATTCTTTTCACTTGGAAACATCCAAATTGTTGAATTAAAGGTTGAAAAGTGTAGAAAAATAACAAAACCACCCAAATTCTCACTGTTACATAATTATATGTATATATAAAATCATTATTGTGATTGCATTTAGGTGACCAATGAGCTCTTGTGATTTTTCAGCAAATTCTTATGTAAAAAAAACCACTTTGTTGACATTACGTGCTCTTTTCCCAATGCCCTCTCTGGCATTTTGTAGATAACTCCCTAGAATTATGTAAATATCTTTATGCAGCCGTCAAGTCCAGAATATTTGTTAATTTTTGTACAGGATGTGGCACGTTGCACAGTTTCAGTACTGGGAGGATGTTTGTTCTTCCCTTCAGTCGCTCTCAGTGAAAACACAGATTTGAGGGAATCATCACTACACTAAGGGACCGACTTCTGTTCGCAGCTGTAAAATCTTCAGCAGTGACTTTAATGCCTCCTCTTTTTCGATTTAATCTCATCTGTGTGGATTCCTGCTGCGAGAGGACTAACCACTAAATCTGACCTCACTTTGTTCAGTCTCATGTCTGAGACCACTTCACTCATTTCCTTGGATTTATGTTACAGGAACAGTCTGACACTGAAACAGATCAAGTCTCTGTGATGTGTTTAGCCTGGCTTAGCACAAAGACTGGAAGCAGAGGGGAACCGTTAGCTCAAACCTAGCCGGAGAGAAAACCTTCAGATGCTTTAAGTCTGTGTGATGCACATGTTGTATGTTGTTCACTGAACATTGGCGAAACTCTTAAGGATTGATCGGTTTTCTCCTGTTAGGATTTTGTCCTTCAGAGTCGTCACGCATAAGGACTTTGTGTTGGAGTGTCAAAAGTCAAGTCTAACACATTCCCCAAGTTAAAACCTGCAATTTGCAGCTAATTTGTGCCAAGAGTTGGTGCCAGAATTTGGTGATTCCAACACTTGGCAAGCAAAAGTGATCTTTTGAGGATGAAATACCAAAATAAAAGCATATGAAGACCGTGTTGGTTTAGCAGCAATCTTAGGATTAGAGCAGCTCTCTGTGCATCAATTGAACCGTCCTAATGTTTAAACTCAACTGAAGGTGTGATCACTAGATTTTTAGATGACAGAACAATGTCCGACTGTTCCTTTTCCCTGATTCTGCTCTGGTTTTATGTAAATCTTCAGTAAATAGATGAGCGACATGCAAAACAATGCTGAACCTTTAGTCTGCATCCAGTCAGATCAGTGTATGGAGGACCAAACCTGCTTTACTAGGAGAACGATATATGAATGCATGATTTCTTTTATGAAATACTGAAATTAATCCTTTAATTTTAAAAATGGAGTATACTACTAAATGAAATCGCTGTGGAAATATTTTCCAACGGTGAAAATGAATTCGTTTAAGATATGTTTTATTATTTTTTCAAGGGACATGCAAATAAAGCAGTGACCAAAGAGATTTTACCATCTATGTAGCAATTATGAATAATTTATTTATGAAGTACTCCTGGATGTATTTGTTGATTTTTGTGCCTTTTTTGTAATTCATGTAAAGTTTATGTTGACATTTTATTTAATTTGTTGATTTAATTCATTTCCTAACAAGTCATGTTTTGTTCTCCGTACACACTTTGCTCAGAGGCACTTTGGCAGATTCGAACCTGTGACTTTCCTGTGACCGCTGGTCCACCTGCACATCCTGTTCTTCAGTCAGTCAACCACTGTTAACAGTCAGGCTCCCTCCTGTGCTGTACCTGCTATTTATTTGACCTGATGTAAATAGAGACGTATACTGTCTGTCTTTCTATAACTGTGGTTATATATATATATATATATATATGTGTGTGTGTGTGTGTGTCTGTGGTATGTACAAACATGTTTGAATGTTTTGTTCCACATTAAAACCACACATACAAGAACAGCAACGAGTGTGTGCTGTGATTATTTCTATGCTGCAAGTATGTATGTGTGTGAGTGTGTGTTGCAATACTGAAAAGAAGAAATGACTTATGATTTATTTGCACAAGTCACACAGATGCAACAGACTGCCGTGGAAAATTCCACTTTGGAGATCTCTGCAGATAAAAGTGACTCGACAACTTTATTATGCAGCTAAGGATTCATTCATTTAGGCTGCGGATTAATGTCAGCTTCACTCACCGGCTTTATCCAGACTCTTTTCTCCATTAGAAGGTAATGGAACAAGACTTTGATCATGTTTGTGTCAGCGGCTGATCCGGGAAAAGTTCATGTGTTTTGCTGCTTTGTTGACTGCATTGGAGGAGTGAATGAAATGCGAGAGGAAGCAACGAAATCTGAGTTTTCACTGAAACTGAATTTGATCGGAGGCTTTACTTTGTGCTGGGGTTTCATCTGAGTATCTGATGTTTTGACTACATAATTTAGATCCATTTATATAAGAGATAAAATATTAAACACATATAATTCTTGGCAGCTTCCTGCTGTGTGACTAGAGCTGAACTCCGGTCTCTGGTAGGAGGTTTCACTGGTTTACTGTCATCTTGATGTTTGGACACATTAACAGTAGAGTTATGAGAGTGTGACAGAGTCCTCAGATGGATGATGGAAGATTGATAAAGGAACAGCAGCTTCTGTCTGAGTTTCATGTGAATGTCAAATGATTGTTTGACTGGACGTGGATCTGAATTCACCCTATTAGTATTTTCTTTATTCTACCACACAGCTAAATAAAAGCATATGAATAGTTTCAGATTATAAACAGAAGTGAAGTAAAGTAATACAGTTTATATAGTTTAATAAATAAAATTATAAAATAAATAGATTTGAATCATGAAATAATTTCAAAGTTCCTGACATTTTTCTTGGTTTTCTTTGACTCCTATAACTCTTAATTTTCTGTGATAAAATAGTTGAAACACATGCACCTTTGTCACGAAAAATGTTGTGCATTTAATTCTTTAATAGATTTATTATAGCTCTCCAGGAAATATGAAAAAAATCTGCTGTGTCAAAAATATACATAAAAAAATGTCCCTTGGCCATCTTTACCTCAATTACGTGCTTTTGGTAGCCATCCACAAACTTCTGGTTGTATCTTTGACCACTCCTCTTGAAAGAATTGGCACAGTTTAACAAAATTTGTTTGCTTTCTGATTTCTTTACCACAGTCCACAGGTTCTTCATGCAGTTTAAGTCTGGACTTTGGGAAGGCCAATCTAAAACCTTAACTCTAGCCTGATTTAACAATTTCTTTACCACCTTGATGTGTGTTTGGGGTCATTGTCCTGTTGGAACATGCAACTGTATCCAACCTTCTGGCTGATGATTTTAGTTTTTATTTTTTATTTTTTTTGAAGAATGTGGAGGCAATTCTCCTTCTTCATTATTACATTTAGTTTGTGTAAAGCACCAGTTTCACTGGCAGCAAAACAGTCCCAGAGCGTAATACTACCGCCACCATGCTTGATGGTAGGTTTGGTGTTCTTGAAGTTCAGGCCTCACCTTCTCTCCTCCAAACATATTTCTGGTCATTGTGGCCAAATAGCTCAGTTTTTGTTTCATCTGACTATAGAACTTTCCTCCAGAAGCCTTTTCTTTGTCCATGCAGTTAGCAACAAACTTCAGTCAGGCTTTAAGATCTTGTTTCTGCATAAAGGGCTTTCTTCTTGCATGGCAACCTCTCAGCTCATGATGATGTAAAACACACTTGACTGTGGACATGGACACCTGTGTTCCAGCAGCTTCTAATTCACTGCTGACCTGCTTTTTGGTGATTCTTGGTTGACTTTTGATCGCCCTGACCAATTGTCTCTCAGCAGCAGGTGATAGTGAGGTTCAGAGGAGTCAGCAGCTGTACTCAGTTGTAATCACTCAGGAGAAGAGTACATGCCACTAAGAAATTTTGATAAACACAACTGTTACATCACCAAAACTGATAATTTGAGTTTTGATATGTATATTTTTGACCCAGCAGATTTTGTCATATTTCTAGAAGACCTATAATAAATCTATGACAGAACCAAAATACACGATTGTTTTTTGTGACAAATACACATTTCAAAAATTCCATCATAGAAAATGAAGAATTATAGGAGTCACTGGAAACTCAAGACTGCCATGATGTACATGGTCTTTACAAGTGGATATAAACCTTTGCTTTATGTGTGATTTAAAGGACACATCCTTAAGGGAAAAATACAACAACTCCAGTCTATCTTTACTGGGGTACATGAATCAAAATGCTGCATGAGAAATATTTTTGGAAGTTAAAGTCCATAACAAACCAACATGTCCAACATGCACAACAGTATGTGATCCAAACATCCCATTTCATCAATCAGATGGACATTTAGCTCCATCTAGTGGACAGACAGTAGAACTCCATCATGTGATGAGGGATGTTTCTGACACTGTCTGGATTTCTGCCACAGGTTTGACTGGTTCTGAAATCCTCATCAAATCACACAGACAGCGGGACTGACGAGTGAGAATGAGCAGCTTCTCTCCAAATGTTTCCTCGACGCATGAAGGTGGAAAGTGTCTGTAAGTTCTGATTCTGATTCTGAAGTTGATCTGAAGTGAGTTGAGCAGGTGAGAAACCTACTAGACAAATCTGTACATGTCTGATCAACAGGATCACTCTGATCACACTTAGTTGTATCACTGACTCACAGTACAAAGGTTTCTATGTGCTGATTGGTTGTTTCTGAATATCTATTTTAAATGTGGGTCGAAATACTGTGATTTCTCTATCAGATCAGTGATGGTCTGATCTCATGTCATGTGGTTCTATTTAACATTTGTCTTCAAAACGCTGCATTAAAACTGTCAGCAAACCTCTTCAAAGTTTATATGAGATTGCAGATGTGCATGTTTGTGACTGTGCATGTTTAGTGACAAATAGGTTTCTATTTGTCACTAAACATGCACAGTTAGATTTAAAATTTGATTTAACTTCTGTTTTGATAGTAAAGTAGAATCATTTCCATTTTTTTTTTAATGATCCTTTTGAACTGGGATCTACTGACGTGTTAAAGTCACACTCTGTCTTTGAGTGTGTGCAGAGAGGCCAAGAAACTAACTGCAGAAGTTACTTTGAAGATTAAAAAAAATATATATTTTTTTAAATAGAATAATCTATTCAAAGTTTTTCAGACGTTCACTCTGAAGTCATGAGGCCGTTAAAGTGTTTCTTGAAGCTGATTGGCTGATTCCAAAGATCTATAGAATGCTGTAGGTCCAGATCTGTCAACATAACGTGTCTCTGTTTAGGATCAGAGTGAAGAACCAGCAGCAGTCTAAATGTATTCCAATCTTATGACGGTGAAACAATGCAGCCAGTCTCAGAACTGCTCTGACAGCTTTGAGCCGCATCTTCTTCCACAACACTTTTCTACAAACACCACAGATGTGATGTGCGGATTCTAGAGGCACACAAGCAAATCAAGTAGCAGCATGCTGACAGTACACAGTGCATTTGGATGCTTATTAGTATTATTGGTAGCACTATTGGCAGTTTCATAGATATAACCAGATGCTAGATCATTTCTTTAAGCATGCCTCCATTCATGTACTACTGAAGTATCACATTACTGTCTGTATTATTCGAGCATCTCACAGCAGGAACATGACACAAATGTGGCCCCACTTTTAGAAATGACAAGAAGTGCTTTTGAAGAAGAGGTTTCAATTTGGACACTGACTGTTGCAGTCTGAGGTTCGTTAGAAACCAGGACTAAGGACCAGAGTGAAATACTGTTGAGTTTGTATGTGATAAAAACTGCTGCTGCTTCATCACATCTCATCAGTTAGCTCCATCTAGTGGACAGACAGTAGAACTCCATCATGTGATGAGGGATGTTTCTGACACTGACTGGATTTCTGCCACAGGTTTGACTGGTTCTGACGTTCTCGGATCAAATCACACAAACAGACGAGACGACAGACGAGGGAGAATGAGCAGCTTCTGCTTTTCAAATGTTTCTTTGACACATGAAGGTGGGAAGTATCTGTAAGTTGATCTGAAGTGAGTTCAACAGGTGAGAATCCTACCAGAGAAATCTGTACATGTCTGATCAACAGGATCACTCTGATCACACTGAGTTGTATCACTGACTCACAGTACAAATGTTTCTATGTGCTGATTGGCTATTTGATGCTTGTAGGTCTAAATATTGTACAGTCACTTAAAGTATTTAGGCCTTTTTATTTTTTTGTGTTATATGTTTCAGTTTAAAGAGATGAATTAATGGATGAATTAAAGCAGGCAGGATGCAGCTGATGCCGTTTGGAGTCAAAGTTTTCAAATGTGTTCACTGTCATTCTGACTCACTGAGTTCAGACTGAAGGAAAAATCACTTTTTCATCAATAATGTGTCCAAAAGTGAAAGAGCGTTTGTGAGGTGATGGAATATTACATTAACCTAAATCAAATGTTGCATTGTAACTTCACAGTACGTGGAACTGAAAATATGCCTCTGTGAGACAACAGACGGACTCCACCAAATGTTCTGTTTGTATCAAAAACGTTTTAGAAATTCAATGTTATTTTGAGATTGTTAAATAGAATTTTGGGATTCTAACAAACACGGTGTGGATATTCAAATCCCAGAATATAGTATGAGTGAATATAGTACTTTAGGTTTATTCTATAATAACGTACCCCAAAA
>OMNN01009989.1:0-16886 GCA_900302755.1 Chromis chromis
TTAGTAGTTCCTCTTAGTAGTAGATATTTTTGTATCATGAGTTAAGTCAAGTTCAGTTACTTCAGTATTTATTTACGGTGGCCAATGTTTCTATGTACTTGGAATACACGAGTGCATCATCTATGCCATTAGTTATATACAATGTATATTCCATTTCCTCTGCTTTGATCTGAACCCAATATGTATATTTGGAGTTAAAGCTCACATTGCTCATGAACAGGCAATGCAACACCTGGGGCCCTGTTGCGTACCACAGCGTCCACTTTGCGAATGCAATCTTGGTAAATTCAAGTCAAAATCAAATGTATTTATATCACACATTTTAAAACAACCAGCACAATGAAGTTGACCAAAGACAGGCATGCTATGAGACAGGCAGGAACAAAAAGCAAGCAAAAGCAAGACAGAAAACAGGATAAAAACATACAAAATAATTTGTAAAACGGAAAAAAAGAGAAGAAAATACTAGCGAAAGCAAGACAGAACAGGACAGGATAACACTTGTAAGATTATTTTCTTTAAAAAAAAAACATCATAAAACTAAATAAAAAAAAACAAAAAACAGAAATATTACAACCCTTAAGAATAACCAAAAGCCCCTGAAGACATGTGCATCCTGAGTTTTGTCATGTTTTATCCCAATGTTTCTGTCTTCTTAGATCTTCCAAATCCTTGTACATTTCGCTACAACTAACGGATTTTACCAGCAAGAGAAGCTTAGTTGTTAGTAGTGAAAAAAGTATGCTGAGATTTATTCTCATCAGGTACTCGGAGCTGCACCTCCCTCTGAATATACAAGAAAACAAGCCAAGAGCAACCCCACATCCTCTGCATGTAGCCGGCCGAGACTCGACTTTGCAGTTTTTAAGGTGATATCCTGTAAAGACTGCAGATTCGGTGGGCTGCAGTGTCCACAGTTTAGTTTCTTCAAGCATTTTTTAAAAGTTTATGGAATCATTAAAGATTCCCTCAAGCCATGTTCTTAGACATCTAAACCTGCAGTGCAGAACGGCCTCAGGCAGTGAGAATGATTATACGAACACTGTCAACATGTTCTTATGATGTATGCCTCGCTATCGATTGCTGTCCTTTTTAGACTGTAATCCTTCCTCTGAATGCAGATTTTCTTTTATATCTGCAGCATCGGAAACTGTCTAGGTTTTTCTGCCGTAGGCTCTACCATAGCCCAATACGTCTCCATCACTCCAATCATCAGCTCTGGCAAACTGATCATTGCTGGTTGAACTGGTGAAGCACAGAAGTGTCACCACAGACAGCAGGTTTATAACTCTGGTACACAGACTGGCACTGGTAGGTTTAATCAACATTGTGTGAACTCATTTAGCAAAGGGCTCCAGTGTCACCAACATTCATTTATATGTAAAAGGCCCAAGTTCTAGCTTTAAAAAAATTCTCTGCTTGGAATAATAATTTGTGTATGATAGTGTTTTCCCACTAGAAAAGTTGAGTTCATTCTGTAAAAATAAATCATAAAAATTCAAAGGTTCAGAGAGTTTGAACTGTGATTGTCCTCCAAACTAGTCATGATATCACAAAACCATCTTGGTGCCTGTGTCTCAAACTCAGATTTAATCGAAAGCAGAGAAACTTTCCCTCTTTGGATAAATAATAAATGTGAAGACTTCTCGCGTCAAACTGCACCTTCATCTCTCTGCACAGTGAAGGTCAAACGTCAGCGTTAAGTAACAATAAGTGAAGCATGTTTCATTGCAGGAGGGTTTAAAATTCAGGTCTAATAGCGAAAACAAGTCAATAATTCAGGAAATGTGCATCTTCAATATTAAAAGATGATGTTCAACGGTCTATGGGCTGCCAGGCTTTTCACAGTGCTATCTCCCCTTTATAATACCTCTACCTTTACAAATAATGCATGGCAAACGTGTAACCCATCTAACCGTGGTCTAAAGTATTAATGAGCACTGACATACACATTTCTATGTAATTTAATAAAACATACTAGAGGAACTATAACAGTTGAAGCAGCCATGACAGTAAAGTCTTCTCAGGGAGGTGGAGCATCACTTGACTGTGATACAGAGTGAGAACCATTTTCATTTATCCCGTGTAATGCCTGCCGCCTGTAGAGAAGCTCCTTTGTATTTATATAAACACATTATACACGGGCTTATTCAGCACCCGTAATAATATCTATTATTTTATGGAATCAGCAGTTTCACCCGTGCTCTTCTGGGAAAAGGGTAACGCAGCATGTGACGCCTCTCGTTTAGTCCAGTCAGCTGTAGCGTGTCGGCTCTTAGTTATGACCCAATGCAGCAAGTAATAATCTCCTGCCACCGTGCATTCTCACCACCGCTCCACACGTCTGTCCTCCAGATAAATATGCAAATTTATTTCTGAATTATGTTGCACGTCTCTGTACTTTTCTGTTTTTGGAGCTGTTAATCGTTGAGCTGTGTTATTTATTTATTTATTTTTATTAATATTTTTTCTGCTTGACATTTTCAAGGGTCACTTGTCCTCCTACATGATGCCTTTTTGTAATGCTTATCATTTTGTCTTGCAGCCAAATGTATGCAATATAAAATGAAGCAGAATTGGATTCCGCTGCTCTGATTTTAACTATGTTCTGTGAGATTCTTGAGGGATTTAAACACAAGCTTTCAACTTTTATTAACAGAGCTATTGTTTATTCAAAGTTTTTTTTTAATCTCATTAACATGACCATATGGTGTTTTTAGAATATGCTGGAAGACACATCATGGGCGAAATAAGCAGTCAGCGTCATGGCTGAGCTTTCCCTTTTCCCACCTTGAAATTAAAGTGTACTGATGATAGTCACAACACATTTCATACGTAGCAAACTTAAGAAACTTATCATGTCATCTTGCTGGTTGGAGCTTTCTGTATGATTATTTTTCCTCAGATTCACCTTCCAATTCAAACATATGGCTGAATTACTCCGATATTACAACTAATCATTGTATAATGTACAGTGTCTGAGCAGAGTTGTACGTGAGCTGATGTGCTTGAGCTGCACTGAGTGAGGAGAGGTGTGTGGAGAGAGAGACAGAATGTTTCATATAAGTTATTTTAAGGCAAGAACGGATTATTTTCATGTAAAAAAAAAAAAAAAGTCTAAATATGTAACTTTGATGCACAGAGAGGGGTTTAATCAATGATGGAAGAGGGATTTGAAAACCTAAACAAAGCCAGATTGATGTCGGCTGTGTCAATACAGAGATTGACCGATGCCTGACCCTTTAAAACCTTTAAAAAAGCAACACAGCCTCTTGCCTGCAGCAGTGACCCATTTGCTGCCGCTTCACTTCAGTCGGCCAAACTATTAATGATCATGTACCATTGTAGTCCTAATGATCTCGTTATCAAACAGTTCACCTTCAACTCCTTTAACCTGACTATATATAACTACACCAATCAGCCACAACATGATGACCACTGACAGGTGAAGTGAATAACATTGATCATATTGGTACTATGTGGTGTTCTGCTGGAAAACCTTGGATTTTGCCATCCGTGTTGATGAGACTTAGACACCCAAATAAACATTGTCCCAGAACAAGCACACTCCCTCATGCAAATGGCAATCCCAAATGTCACTGGCTTACCCCCGCAGGAAAATGCACCCCACCACATGGAAAAAACATCAAACAATCAAGAACATCTTGAGGAACATGACAATGGCCCAAGATGTTGATTTGACCTCCAAACTTCCTAGACCCCATTCTGATCAAGCATCAACAGGATGCAATGGAACAAGTTTGATTGACAGAGGCCCCACTGCACAAGCCAGAGTACCCAAAGGATCCACTGCCAACGTCCTGGTGCCAGACCCCATAGGACACCCTGAGAGGTCCTCTTGTCCATGCCCAATGGTTCAGAGCATTTTTGATCACATAAGGGGGACCAACACAATATTAGGCAGGTGGTCATAATGCTATGCCTGATCGGTGTATATCATGGTAGTCTTGAGTTTCCATTGACTTCTATAACTCTGATTTTTCTTTAATGAATCACTGAAACACATGTGTCTTTGTCACACAAAAAACAATCACACATGTTGGTTCTTCCATAGATTTATTATAGTTCTTCTGGAAATATGACAAAATCTGCTGGGTCAAAAATATATGTACAGAAATGCTAATATTTGCTAAAGCGTCCTTTGGCCATTTTCACCTCAACTAGGCACTTTCATTTCATTGGAAACTCAATACTGCCATGATACATATGGCATGCAAAATTTTGTTCACAACTGTATATGACAGCCACTATCAACTGTCTTTAACATGCCCCATTCATGTGAACACACAACTGCTTTGCATTTTTTGCATCACTGCAACTGTGCAACAACATTCAAGCAGCAGGAGACACATGTTTTTAGTGTTATTTGTTTGACAGTTTGTTTATCTGTAAGCAGGATTACACAAAAACTACAAATTCATAAAATCGATAAAACTTTGTGGAGAGGTGCAGCATGGCCGAGTAAATTTTGCTGCATATCCAGATCACTTTCTTTAAAATTTCAAGATTGGGAACTGGTCTTGGTGGAGGACTTGTTGGAGCCCTTCAAGTTAATTTAAAAAGTAACAGTGTGAGTAAACATGCATCTCACACTATGATGATTAAACTTTGCAAATAATCTGTGGTTCACATGCATGGGTGGAGATTTGTATGGATCACAGATAAACTATGATCCGTTTCACCACTATAAAGTACAGCTGACGTTGATGTTGATGCTTGAACATCATTAGTCTTGCAGTCATTAGTTCATATTACAAAGTGCTGGATGAAGTCAAATTATGAAGTCATGATGGTGATGAAAAGTCTTCAAAATCATTCCAATAGCATCATGGAAACTTATCAAATTTATTGGAAATGGATCCAATAACTGTCAAGTCATGTCAATCTCTTAGAAAATTATCAAAGTCATTAGGATTCTTTATGTGACGTTCATGATTGCCTATACAAAAATACACAACAATCCATCCAGTAATCCAAACAAAAGTAGTAGCCAGGCCGGCTGCCTGACATTTTCATCCCTTTATGCAGCTAATGTGGCTAAAATCCAGGAGCAGCTCTCTCCTGCTTCTAACCAATGTCTTCCTCCATTTGCTGTCAAGAAGAACAAAGTCTGTAACAATGGCCTCCTTCACCTAATAAACAGCCGCCCACAAAGCTGTATTTACACTTTTACCTTTTGAAGTCTAAATATCCACATCAGAGCCACTGGATTTTCGAGTGTTTACACTGTACTGCAGGGGGGAGAATCATTTTAGAGGGAATACTTAAACAGGAAAAACATTCTGCACTACCCATCACACTCTGCTGACACTCTATGCATAGGATGGATGCAGTGGTTTGGCCTGGGTGTAGGGTTCACCGGCTCAGCCCTTCCTGCCTTTGTTGGTCTTTGTTTAGGGTGGTGTGCCTTCATCAACCAGGGGTGCCCTTGTCCGTGACCCTTGCTCTACAGGCCTGTCCTGAAAGATCAGACCTTACGTTACACTTGAATGTCAGCTGTGTTTTGAGATATTTATTTGTAAATTGAGCAGAACATAGAGGAAGATATGTACCTGCTTTCATGAGTGTTATGAAGACTGGATGTTTTTTGAACAGAAGGTTGAGGTGGCTGCAACCCTGAGGGTCTTTAGGATTAGGGCTGAGAGGGCAGGTCTAAACCTGCTCCCTTACCTTCCATACAAGTAGAAAGAAAGGTCAGACAACTCCTGAAAAAACCACAGACTTTACAACACATGATCCACAAATACAGGTATGATTGAACAAATCATCTAATTACAATTCACTTACAATGACTTAACAAAGTAGAACACTTTTCTGATTGCCGTCATGCTGAAATATCTATGATTAAAGGGCAGAAGATCTTCCCCCTCACAGCTGCGATGACTGCATGGGTCCATGCAGAGGGCAGGAGGCTGCTTGACAGCAAGATCAAGGTCAGAGAGTTTGAGAAGGGAGAAGAGAAAGAAGGACACCGGGGCTCTTTTCAGGGATAATCTCTGCAACTAAAATGTGGAGTGACAAGCTTTCACGTGCCCAAAAGGCAAACAGCTCTCAGCATTCCAACATTGCAGACACATTGGTCTATTCAAAGCCAATGGCGACTCATCGCCTCGCTCATCCGGACTTGCAGGGGGGGATTTTGGAGAGGAATTGTCATGCAGGTTGAGAAGCCTCACCTGTCAGAGGTAGAAAAGGCCCTTTGGCCAGGAAACAAAGTGCATAACAAAATGTCACAGGACAGATGCTTCATATAGGATCTTAGCAGGAAAAATGCAGCTAACCCTTATTTAAGATTACACACAACAGCGCATGCTTGCTGAAATTATTATTTTGTGACACTAGCAAGAAAACACTGGTAGGAAACTTCTTGTTATTAACAAAAGATAATGAATGTATGCATTGCAGAAACAGACTCAAGCATCTTGCTAATCCTTATCTTTGTCTTAACTTCCTCGCTGCAGAAACCTATTAGTCTGGTTAATTTAAAATTCTATCCAGACTGCAGCTTTGTTTGGCATTATATTTGCATTATCTATATAAGGTTTGGACTGCACGGTGGCTCAGTTGTTAGCACCTCACAGCTAGAAGATACCCGGTTCGCGTTCCGGTTAGGACGCCTGGGATCTTTCTGTGTGGAGTTTGCATGTTCTCCCTGTGCACGCATGAGTTTTCACTGGGTTTTTCAGCTTCCTCCCACAGTCCAAAAAATGCTGAGGTTAACTGATTATTCTAAATTGTCCGTAGGTGTGAATGAGAGTGTGCTTGGTTGTCTGTCTCTATGTGTAGCCCTGTGATAGACTGGTCACCTGTTCAGGGTGTCCCCTGCCTTCACCCGAGTCGACTGGGATGGTCGACCCCCGCGCCCCTACAGAGGATTAAGCAGTGTATAGATAATGGATGGATATCAGGTTTGAATGAATGGGAAGACATTTTGGAAAATACAATTTTTGATTTCTTGCTGGGAGTTTAATAAAAAAGTTGACCTGTGCAGTAAAAGGCAACACAAGCAGCATTTTCTTGGTCTCCTTTGAGGTGCATTGAATCAAATCCAAGCCGTCCAGCTTATTGAAATAAAAGTCTAGTATTACTAAGTATCACTACAGCCCACAGTACCACTCATACCTGCTTGATATACAATTATCTTCAAGGAGATCAGAGATGTTGCATGCTTTGGGGGAATCTTGAGTGTGCTGTGGTTTATCTTGCAATCATGAGTGGTACTGTGGGCTATATTTAAGCATCATGTCATTTTATGATTAAAATGTCTTGAGAAAGGTCCTTGTAACTGAAACTTGCCAACAAATCAATGCAGAAGTGAAACGTTTGCACAGGAATTAACCCTGTGCTATAAATATGTAACTACAGCCAACACCCCTTGAGCTTAGCTTAGCTTAGCATAAAGACTGGTCAGTCTCTTTCAAAAGATTAAAAAAAGCCTACTAGCAATTCTAAAACTCAGTGATTAACATGTCATATCAGAAGGCTAGAATTTTCGGTCAGTTTCCATTCTTCATGGTACGCAGACTAAGGAAACATCTAACTCTTGACTAAAAAGTGAGTAAGCGTATGTCCCAGAATGTCGAGCTCTTGCATTAGGAGCTGTTGGAACTTTACAGAGAATGCAATGGGAAATCAACAAGCTGTGTATTCCCAAAATAAGTTTTTGGCTGTTGTTTCCAAGACAATCAAGCTCGAGACTACTGTATTGTTCAAAGATGTCACTTGGCAGCAGGCCTGTAAATCATATTCTGCTTAGTGAAAAGTCGACAGCCTGCTGATTTTCTTTTCAGAAAATGAGGGAGAATCCAATTGTTTTGCGCCTCCCTCCCCCCCTCCCTGTGCGGCTATCAGCGGCTCCCTGGAGAAGTGCTGGTTTCCGTAAACGTGATGTGGAGATGTTTCCTGTGGCAGGTCTGTCTGCTGCTGATTAGAGCCCATCCATCAGCTGGACCTCCTTGGAGCAGAGAGAAGGGCACTGGTCAAATCTGTCTCCCAAGTCCAGACCAGCCTCTAATCTAACAAGGCCGTGACAGATCCACGCCCTGCCCCTCCACTCTGGACGACGTGGTCCGATAAACCCGTCAGTTGGCGCTTATTTCAGGCAGGATGATTCACTGATTCAAAATTGGATGTCTGTATAAGTGAACACAATAAACAATATGGGAACCCGAGCCAAGTACAATTTGACACATCTCCAAGTGACTCTTATCTCGTACTTTGATCTGTATTATCATCATTCTAACTAGTCAGCTTTGACCGATTTACAATTTCGAGCGGCTGCCGAGAGGCTCCAAGAGGTCAGAGTGGCTTTTGTTCCTCTTTTGCAGACACGATCCTTCGTCAGCTCTGGCCTTAAGGCACTGATTGCTCTGTGCAGCAGTGCAGTGATTGTTCCTCCCCCTGTGGACCTCAATGCCACTCTTGGCTAAAGCACCCACAATAGCAGGATGACACCGGTCTAAAAACGGGCTGCCGCGCCTGCCCCCTGCTGTGTCCAGGCATTTGCCTCCACAGTCCCCATCACTTTCTTTGGGGTCCAGTTTAAAGCGTAAACAGGAGGTAGTGGAGTATCCTTCCAGGCAGAGGAAACCACACAGAGTCTGGAGACTGAACTCTCCTGTGGTCAGCTGGTCAACTGGGAGGCAGCGCTGCGAACTGTTGAGTCTGAGAAACTGTGTTACGCCTACGGTCTATTGTGTTAGACATTGTTTGTGGATAGATGTCAAAAACAGCGTGACCTTGCATGAGAACGAAGTTTTCCCCTTGTGTTGGCACACCTGAAGTGCCATTAATAAAAACAGGAGAAAACCCAGTGGGAATCAGATCAGGACATTAAGACATAAACAGGAAAGATTCCATTTAACAAGTGGACACCAGAGCAGTAAACGCCTCAGCTGGTCAGACCATCATGTGTGCTGCTCTCTCTGGACTAGAGGAACCTCTGTAACAAAAAAAACTCCCAGAGGTGATAAATTGTGCCTGCATGTGAAAACAGTGCTTTCCATATTCTTTCAACACCGTATAAATCAGCAGATACTGTTTTTTTATTAATGCAGACGTACAGTAGGTCACTCACATTAAAGCTGTTTGAAACCTCCTGTTTCAACACAAATTCCGACATAATAACCACATCAGGAGAAGGAACTTAGTAAAATTTATGCCACACTTTGACTTCACACTCAATGGCTTTTAAGGGCCCCTTCCAGGCATGCATTTGTATGGATGTAAAATTCCTCAGACGGCAGCAAGTGACGGAGCATCGTTGACCGTGCTCACCTCAACCCATCAGGCCACTGAACCTGAGGCAGACTTAGACAATGCACAGGTCAACAGGTCTACACTGCAATCACTACAGGCTACAGATTCCATCACTCAGGTTTGACCTCTGACCTTTGAGGGACTGTCTAAATGAGATCAATAAAAAAGGTGGAAACAGCACCAATACATCAGTCAAAAGACCAATTAAGTGGAACATGTACAATTTCAAAAAAGAAACATGACCAAGAATCAAAAGAAAGGCTGTTTGTTTGGTTTGAGCTAAATGCTAACATGCTGACAGTGACAATGCTGATGTTTAGGTTAATTTAGCACATTAGCGTGCAAACATTTATTAACATAGACTGCATATAAAAGACGGATGCAACTATGGTGACGTTACCCATTGGTTTGTAGACTACAGTTATGAAACCTCGATTTGAGAATTAGGCCACCGCCATCTTGCTCTTTTGAAACTAGATCTAACAACCAAAGCGGAGCTGATTGAGAACTCAAGGATATTAAACACAGTGATACTAACCTGTCAAGCACAAAGTAGCTCCAGCCTAAAACATACCCTGCTTTATTGTCTATTTTATTCTAAATGGGACCATCATTTACAAAATACAAAAAAAGTAAGCAAATTACAAAACAATGGATTCAAAAGGATTCCACCATCAATATCTGAACCAAATTTACTGATCATTCCATCTTTACTGTTTTAATAACAGCCTGCTGGTGGCAATTACCAAATTTATATTCTTGCATGGCCAAACTTCCACATCTCCACGATACTGTGTCAGTTCTGGAGCTCTGGCTGATGTCATTCTGCAGTCAGGGAGGAAAAATGCTTTGGTGTGTTTGTATTTCTTTAAACCAGTAACTTTTGTCCTGGGTGGTGCTAAGTCCAGGGTGCAGCAATGATGCCCCTACAAAATAGCAATGGGGGAATTGAATTTGTTGGGACAATTACACGTAATCATTAAAATGATTAATTCACATAAAAAAAAAGAAAATCTTTGGCAAATTTTTTTAACTTTAGACTGCTGCTTGGAGGTTGTGGTAGTTGTTTCCCATAGCATTTAATATTTTTAACTTAATAACACACAGATAGTAGAAAGAGAGGAGAAAGCTGCATGAAATGTGAAAAGGCAGACATATACCCGAAGTCTACTTCTGGTGAGCCAGACTTCAAAAGTCATAATTTGTGAACAATGAATGTTGTTACCAAATTCTATGCTAATCCATTGAATAGATGATGAGATGTTTCACACGATCAGTAAATGTTTGACCTGCTGGTGACCTGCTGCTACAGGAAAAGTCAAGAGATCACTAAATTAATCTTTTTGGCAACATAAATATCTGTTTTGAATTTTATGGCAATCCAGCTAATAATTGCAGCTGGATAGCTCAGTGAGTAACACCACAGACCTTGGCATGGGAGATCGGTGGTTCAAATCCTGGTCAGGGTGCAGGTATCCAGTGAGGACCCTTAGGCAAGGACCCTAATGCTGCCCCGCCTACCTACCTATGTACGTCGCTTTGGATAAAACCGTCTACTAAATTAAATTGTAATCTTGTAATAATTGTTGGCATATTTAAGCACAAGTCAGAGGATCACCAAAGCCTGTAGGATTCATCCTCTGGGGACTGTGAATGTCAGTACAAAAATTTGTTCAGTTGTTGAGACATTTTGGTTAACTGACATTACATTCAGATTCCAGTCTTGGGTTAATTTCCATGTGCGTGTGCAGCAGCACTAAAGCCAGCCAGACTTACATTACTCTTTGGCTCTTGATTAGAGTTTACCTTCTGGCAAGACCACAAACAGAATATGGGTCAGAAGAGTGACCCAGCACACTGGATGAACTTGGCCTCTTGGACTTGCTGTAATGAAGCAGCAGAAGACTGACAGTGGCTCTCAGAAAACATCTTGCTGCTCCGGCAGAGGAAAAGGGGACAGAGGAACTCAGGTCTTCCCAGCTGCACCGCTAAAGGGGGAAATGAGGCGCAGGCTTGGAAAGATTTATAGGCTTCATAATAAATTTCACAGGAAGGATTACAGCATTACATTGTAAGTGTGGATATAGTGGAGGAGGAGCAGGGAGCACTTGGCCCTGCCGGGGACAGTTCTGTTAATAGCCTGGCCACCGCCGCTGTTATTGTTCAGGAGACACTACACCAAGCAGACTCCTCTTTAGATCAGATACAAGTCTCAAAGGCAGACACTGAGATTTCCTCTCTGCCATCCAGCTGCTGCCTGTCATTACTGAGAGGCTCTGAAGTTACAGCCAGCTGCCCTTGCGGCTCAACCCACTATACTCTCACTACAGCCTTCCTTACAGCTTTTAATTGCGCACAAAATTCAATATTTGTTGACAAAAATAATTATTATATTTAAATTGCTCCGCAGTCTGTCTGTCTGGAGCTGCATGATAACAAATCTGACTTCACCAGAAAATACTGTGTCTTCTCACTGACTCCTCTTCTCCATACATTTCACCTTCCCATGCATAACTCTGAGGAGATTTTCCACATATCTCTCATTCCATTTCAGCGTCTATCTGACCTGCCTGGTCCGTGGACAGACACACCAAATTCCACAGCTAACAAGCACCATGGGGCAGAGAAGGAGGGAGGCCCGCTGACTTTCCAGAGGAACATCTTATCAAGCAAAATACCACCAGCATGAAATTAGCTACAAAGTTAGGTCGTTTAATCGTAAAATGCCGCTGATGCAAAGTTAATTTTTGATGATTAAACAACTCATGCACATTCCACACCACATGGAAATGTTGTACAACTTTGCAGCAGCTCTAGATGTTAACTGTAATTGCGGTTAAATTACTCAGAATCAAAAAACAAAATCTAGCATTAAAAGCTTCTAATTAAAGGCCCGGCTGTTACGGTCCAACAGCACTGTACATGCACAGAATGCCCTCTTCTTTTCTTTTGTTGCTCAGGCGTGGGTTGTCAGATCGCATGTATTCTGGCTGTGTGAGGGGAAGGCAGGCTCGGTGAAAGCTGCAGAAGCCAGTGGTGTGACCTGACGCTGGCCCCTGCCCTACACCCAATGGGAGTGAAGCTTCGTGGCAGGGTGCCATGGCTGACATGACAGCTCCTGCTGGGAGGGGAACAGACAAGGCACAGCTCACTTCTAATCCCCACCAGACTGGGTTTTTACCAGGCTGGTACCTCGTCTGCGATGCTGCACATCCTCACAGCACAGAACCTTGACGGAGGAAGAGCCCTGCTGAGCCTCGTACAGAATATATAGTGTGGTGAATGATGTATAGCCAGTGAAAAATGTCCATGGAAACACGGAGATATTTGCTCACGCTTTGCATGTGAGTTGGTAAATCGGTCATGTGTGCAGGACGTACATGCAGTGACATGCTTCAGATAGCATGCCATGTACACAAAACTTAAGATGTTGCCTTTGGGGCACAATGCCCAAAGCAAATACTGCAGATCTCTGAAGAGCTAAAGAAACAAGAGCAAGTCATTCAGGGGGCTCCCTGTAAGCAATTATCCTGGCATGCATACACACACACTCATACAAAGACTACGGTCAGTCGGTGGAGAACGGCTTGACTCCTCAGGCTCTGCTTCTTCAAACACACCCTCTTCCTGTTTTCATAAGGAGAAAACAGGAGTAGCAAAGGAGAGGAGGAGGAGAGACACAGCAGGGTGAAGGTGAGACTGAAGTATTATTACTCAGCAGGCAGGCAGAGGACAGAAACCTGCACAGTTCATTGTGTCTGGAGATAACAGGATTATTAGAGTTATTATTAATAGTCAATCTATTGTCATTTTTTTAAGCAAAAAATATCAAACGCTCTTGTTGTTCGTCTTAGTCATATAAACGTATTTTGCTAAAATGAGACATGATGTTCAAAGGGTGGGATCTGCAAAGGTTTGAGGTGATGATAAAAATGCAGAGCTAAATATATTTTGCATCAGCTGATCATGGTTAGCAGAGGTGAGCATGAGGAGCTTGCTGTCTGATATAAAAAAACAACTTCTGAAGACATAAATAGTGATAGTGGGCACAACTGAGGAAGACAAAAGAAAAACCTAACACGACTAGTGTCAAAGATATAAAATAGATGTTTTGGGAGGGGGAATTAAATGATGCAAAAATATCTCAAGGATAAGAGGAAGCAAGGGAAGGGATGAGTAAATCAATGCTATATGAGTGTGCACTGATAGGGTGACAGAGGCCATGAGCAAAACACATAACATAATGTCTGAGTCATGGTCCCAATGCACTCGAAGCCAAAGTTTGGATGTTCTAAGCTCATAGTTTTCCCACATAAAAGCGGAAAAAGAAAAAGAAACCAGTGCTGCCTTTAACCACTGGCTTTTATCCGCAGACACGAGGCGTGCAGAGAGTACGCCAACAACATCAAGTATTTTACAAAGCAGGGGAAATACCGGCACATAATTGCAGCAACATGAAAGGCTCCGTAAGTTCAAGTATACATATCAGAGCGGGTACAGTGTAAGATTTTTAATGCCCCACAGTGTAGGAAGTGAAAAAAAGAGGAACACATCAAAAGACTGTCACATCGCATCTCTGTTTTGCTAGTGTCTCGGGAAAAACTGTCCCTCTCTGACGAAGATTATTAGCTCCTCTCATAACAAAACAGTAGATTAGTCACGGTGTGAACCAGAAGAGCCACAGAGTCTCTTCCTGAACCTTGAGAAGTGTCACTACTGTTTTCCCAGTTGTGTTTTGTGGGTACTTTTCTCTTTTTTTTTTACTGTGGGGGAAATCCTGTCCACAGGAGGCTGCTGTAATGTAAAACTGTACACTGAAGCTCCAAACATGGGAGTAATCAGCAGAGTACAGTACGGTATTCAGAGGTGGGAATACTGTACAGGCTGGTCAGACTGCTCCTGTCGTCACACCAAGTGGATGCTGTGTTAGTATGACTTCCTGAGGGGCCCCTGGATTCTCTACAATCAGTCATAATCACACTTTCAGCTCAGCTCATATCTGAAAACATGCCAGAGACACAGTATCAGCTCATATGATGCAGTTCAGGTGGAGATTTTACACACAGCTCGCTGAAGGAATCCTGAGGAAGTGTAACAGAAGTACTGCACGGGATAAAAAGAGGGTTTCAGATTTTTCGTTTCATGAATGGTGCTGAATGTATGAACTTGGGAGCCGGCAGCAGCTCTGGAATAAAGGACCTGAGTGCATATTTCTTTTACTCCCCCTGCACCTTGTGACTTTTTCACCTCCGCTCAGAGGTGAGCAGGGCCTCCTGGTCTGACCATAGCAACCTCTCCCATGACATCAGAGTGATATCTGAAGCATGCAGGCCAGGGGAGGAGAGAGGTGGAGCCCCAGCTGGACCACTTCCACCTCGCCATCTGGGTCCAGGCCGTGCTACAAAGAACTAACACACGTGTGCTGCAGCCACCCATGGATCCATCCAACCAACACGGGATTATTCATACTTGAACGAGCTACTGTATTTTACACATTGTGGCCCATGTATGACTGTAGAACTAGAGGTAGCTGATGTGATTTTGCTAAACGGGGTCAGAGTTCATGTTGATGTAACTCTAAGTGGGATTTACAATAGTTAAAGGATACTTAACTGTGGCCAATTTAGTAAATCCTTTCAAGTATCAGATGACACAGGGCTAAATAGAATTGCTTTTTTCTCTCTGGAGTGAATGTTTTGCAAGTGAACGCAGCTTATACATGTCTGAAAACAGATGAGCTAGAAGAAGAAGCTTGTCTATTGGTTGTTCTCTAATTTATAGCTGATGAGCATGAGGCTGTTATAAGATGCAGGAGTTTGGAGGGGCTTTCCACAGTACCACTACCTCACTGTGCATAATTAAAAGCCTGCTTTTGTTGACCTCTGTCTCAAAATAATGGCAAATGATTACTTCAGGGTACCGTTCAGTATTAACAGCTTGCTTTCAGTATTGGCTCTGAACCGTCAGTTCCATTTCAACTGGGTAATAACGGCCATTTGTGCGTCATCTTGTCTCAAAGGACCTTTTGCCATCAGACATCAGTCCTCCAGCATAGCTTCTCCTGGGTGGCAAATTCCCTGTAAGATATAATTATTCACAGCAGGCCACGGTTAGTTTCATGCCTGTAAGATGCATGTCACCTGTTGTTCACGCAGCCAAACATCCATACCAGGCCCGGCTGCTCCCCCAACTCTTCCTGTGCCTACGTCTTTGATCAATAATTCTGTGGCTACCCGTCAGCCATCAATATGTGCAGAAGAGAGGGGCCCCATTGTCATCTAATTACAGGCCTACTGCTCTATGACTGAGCCAGTGCCTGGGCGAGTGTGATTAAAAGTCAGCTGGAGCATGCTAGCGGTTCTTTCAACTGGAACCAACAGCTTGGAAACACAGCGCAGCCAAACAAAGCTCTGTTCAGCACGCTCCGGCTGGGCCTGAGGTTTTAAGCGTTATTGGTGGTGACGTTCCTCTCGGATGGGGGTTCACAGAAGTTGGAAGTAACGTGATCAAGCACCTAATTTGTGATGAAATTGAGAGCACCTGTGACATCTGGAAGGGCTGAAGCTGATCGTATACGAGTTCATCTTTAGAGCCAGAGCAGCCAAACTGTTGGACAATAGCTTCATGAGAGGGACAGCGGCCGGTGAGGACACACGTGAGGAGCCAAGACCATTGTTTGTCTTGAATCAAGAAAAGGACAGCAAACACAATAGGATCTTGAGAGCTTGGATTAATATGCTTGCATGTCCATCTGGTTTTATACCTCCGTGCCGGCGATAACTGTGGCCAGAGGCATTATATTTTCAAATTGTTTGTCCATCCTGTTCTCATGAACTCAGGAGCGGCTGGACGGAATTTCTTCACATTTGGCAAAAACATTCACTTGGACTTGAGGATGAACTAATTAGAATTTGGTGGGCAAAGGTCAAAGGTGAAGGTCACAAAACACATTTGTGGCTGTAACTCAAGAATTCATGCTAATTATGACAAAAGTTTACACAAACATTCAATAGAATAAGATAACAAAAAGTTCAACTTCCCAGTGACATTATGTTGTTCTGCAAAAGCGCTTTGCCATTATTCATCGCCATAATTCAGGAACAGAAGAAGATTCCGATCATATTTTATGGTCAGATACTGAACTGGTGACACACCTTGCAACTATGGAGATTGTGTGGATCCTCTGTTCTGCCAGGTTAAATGTGTGTATCAAGCACATAAGGCTTTATGTACAGACTGACATATCCTCCGTAACGTCACCCTCAGCTTTCCTGATCAGTTTTGAAGCTCAATGTGAAGGCTCTGGCCATCGCCATCAGTGCTTGACTCTGCATAACTGCTGGCTAATCCAAAAATTAGGAAAGAGTTGGAGTGTGAATGGAGCAGAGGCAGGTCATGCCAACATCTCTGGGCCGTGGATTCTCCTGTGACAGTACCAAGTGATCATTTGAAGTACCGCACTTTGGCACTTCCATGCAGGTTTTTATGGTGAAGTCCACATTTTACAATTTGTAACTTCTTTCCATTAAAATCCATATTTGAGGCATTGTCTCCTGTCATGACTTCTTCCAACTTTACAACTTTAACTCTAACCGTATTTCTAGTTG
>OMNN01009990.1:13326-27995 GCA_900302755.1 Chromis chromis
GTACGATGGGCAGGAAAATAACTGAGCATGTGGCAGGGCATCCTTCAAAACTGGCACGCATGGTCAGCAGACTGAAAAATTAAGATAAAACAAACATAACAACTTCCTCATAAATACTCATTTTAAAGTGGCAGATGCGTTTTCTAGGAAGGTGTTTGTAATAAATTAAACATTTCAGTGGTACCACTGTCTCTCTATATTTTTCCCAGCGATATTTATTGAAGGTGTGTTGTGATGAGTGAAGCCTCTTGTAAATGATGAATGATTTCTTCAAATGAAATGAGCGATCCATAAAGATTATGACTATATTGCATTACGTATTGTCACGCCCATTTCTGCCTCCTGCTTAAAGCTTAAATGAGTCTCTGCTCACTTCTGAGCAACCCTCGTCTTCACCCGCTTCTCACGGGGCTTTTTTTCTGTTCTTTTCCCACTTTCTCAACTTACTTTTACACTCCTCGGTCTCAGACTCCCTTCGGCTGCTGCCCTTTCATTCTCCTAACTCACTACACACTTCCTTTAATTGTACACTCATCAGATGGATTGTCAAAGAAAGACCTGGCAGTCAAAAAGACTTAAGCTCCACTGTCTGTGTGAAACGGTGTCACTGGCAGCTTTCAGTCTCTTTCTCAAGATGGATCAATAAACTTCGCACCCAGGGCTCACGCAGAACCCAGCCAAGCAAGAGAAACAATTCAAGACAGGAGGGCTGAGGGATGTCAACATTTTTACTTTGTGATTTTGACAACACACGTATGTTTCTGCTTTTGTTGGTGAAAGCTGCAATAGTCGGTATTATCCCCACCCTAAAAGAAGTGCAACTTACATTAACGGCATAAACAACCAAACTTTACTAAAAATGTATATTATCTGCATTTAGAGTAAAAATTGAATTTGTGCCAAGAAATCAAGCCAGTCCTTTGGCTGCTTTAGCTCCCCTTATAGAGTATGTACTGTTTCATGCAGTGTGCATACAATTGGGACACACTACTTCATCATAATATTGCACCTTCCCCATATATCTGTCATAATCTGTAGTGCGATATGAGCTGTCATCTATCTGTGCACTCTCGGCAGCTCAAGCTTGTTTTGACTTGTGCGAGACACCGTGACGCATGTGACGTAGAGGATTATGGGTCAGAATGGCCAGCACTTCTTGGTTTGCATACTGCAAAATCTGACCAAATGTAGTAGGATGTCCTTCTATTTTTTGCATATTGAATTTAATGTTTTAGGACATATTAAATCTGTTTCTGACATAGTATGTGGTAGGGTTGTATGGATATAGGAACTTATCTGTTGTTTTCACAAAAGTGGGTGAATCCTGGTTGCTTTGAATCTTAATCTGTGATTCATTAAAAAGTTAGAAAATCAGTGTGAAATGCAGGAAAAAAACATTTTTTATTGTGTTTACTTCATCTTTTTGTTCTGTGCAATCTCATAACTTTAAGTTAAATGAACTTTTCTTTTATTAACTTCATTTATTTTGATAGCTTTGTTTTAAGTTTAAATTTAACTTAATCATGAGCTTAGGTGGATTGTAGGGTTGAACGATTTAACAAATATTGCCGGTTTTGGTGATTGGCTGCTTTTTTTTTTTTTTTTTTTTAGTTCAAGTTTTGTGATTTTATTTTGCCAATTTAATGGTCTGTCTCCTTGAGAGTTCAACTTAGTAAATAATTAGCCTGTAAAGCACAGTTGAAAGCCTGCGCTAATAGGAACTGGCATTAGGAGTTACATTTGTGTGAGAAGTAAGCCACAGCCACTGTGAAGTGCATGGAGACAGAGATACTTAAGTTACTCTTATTGGCCATGAAGTGTCTTGTTGGGCCCTCATTTTAGTCTAATAGTTTTCTATATGCTGGGTACTATGCTCGCTGCCCCAAATAAATATAAGGATTCATGTAACATTACAACAGTGTCTCTGTCTCTCTCACTATGAGCCAGGCTAGACACTTAAAGGCTAGGGGCAGTGGTGGCGCAACGGTTAAGTCCCTGGGCTATTGATCAGAAGGCCAGAGGATCAAACCCCAATGCGGCCATTGTTGGGCCCTTGAGCAAGGCCCTTAACCCTTCCTGTTGCAGGGGCGCCGTACCATGCGCTCTGACCCCAACTAGGATATGCTAAAACAACATTTCACAATGCTGTAAAAATTTGTGACAATAAAGGTTTCTTCTTCTTCTTCTAGACACTGGAATGTTAACACAGAACCTTAAATGCTTATAAAAACTTCAATGAAAAGTCGGGTATCCGAGATTGGCAGCTTTGTATTCAGAACAGATCAGCTAATTTGTCAGAGTTAACTTGAATGCATCAGTTTTGAACACATTTCTGCAGAGGTATTCATAATACTATCCATTTGTGAACCCCAGATTCTCTTTTGCAGGGAAACGCCAACAACAGTCCATCGGCCTCCTCATGTTTTAATTCATAATGTGCACGGAGAGGGCTTTTCACACATGGGTGTGTTAATGTGTTTGTGAGACAGGCAGAGGACGTTGACAATTAAATAAGATTTTACTCATTTTGAAAATAAAAAAACAAACAAACAAATAGAAAATCAATATATGGCTGTCGTGGTTGATCTTGTGGCAGTCGCTGATCTGATGCCATCAACCTCTCTTTCAAATAGCATCGGACACCTCTGTGAATATATCAGCAATATCCAGTTGTTGCACTGACGGTGGCTGGTTGGAACATTTTAAAGTCAGTGAATTGTTCACTTAATGCATCACATAAAGTTGTTTAGAAGCAATATTAGCTTGTTTGCGTATACTTCCCAGCATGTATCACACTGACATTTAAATTTCCCAGAAGTCTGTCTTTTTTTCATATGAAAAATGTGACATGAAGGAGATTGTCTTTTTATACATTGTGTACCTCAGAAGAGTCACATGGTCTTCTCTCTGATCACAATTAAAGCCATGCATTTTTGGCATGTTTAAATTGTATGGCGTTTAACCCTCTGCTCCCCAAACAGTTTCTGGGAGTTTGTTGCTCTTGTCACATTTTCACTCACTATGAGCTCATTTTTACTGCAATATAAAGTCCAGCACCTCTATGGAAACAACAAAACCATGACAGAGAGTAGAGAAATTTCTAAAATGTATTTTGTGCAACATAACAAAGACGTAATGCCATAAATTAGAAAAAAAAAATGAAAAATCACCATTACTGGAAAGAAATAGTGACTCTCCATACTATAGATATTTTACTACTTACGCTTTCCATACTTGTGTCATGTCTGCTCTATGTAAACACAATTTATATCTTATATGTTAACTTAAGTGAGTTGCAATAAGATAAGATAAAATTAAATTTTACTGTAAATACTAGGGCTGGTCCCGAATATCCGAATATTCGGTCGTTGTGGTGGTTTACGGATTTTGATTTTGAATAGTCGTGCGTGCCCCCGCCGAGCGCCGCCAAGGCTCTAGTACGCTGACCTACCAACTCATGTCACACTTCACTTCGCCCGTGTTAGTAAACAAATAATTTTACTACAATTTTACCTACAATTTTATTGTAGGTGTTTAAATTCATGGTGGCTCTGTAATTCAAGAGTAGAACATACCAAGTGTAGTCCAAACAATCAGCACAATCCAGGAGAACACAGGGAGAACTAGCCATATATTGAGTGCAGTTTTAACAGAAGCTGTATATGGATAATTTGAACAAACAACTGAATCAACCAGATTAAACCTTATAGCATCGTTTGAAGATTTTCAGTGCCCTGCTTATGTAAAAGAACTGACATGCTAAAAACCATTCCTGCAGGAGTTTTACTGCATCCAGTGAGTGAGCTTACCAATTTCACAGTCGTAATATGGGTCACATACTATAGCCTCCAAAGACCTGTCCCTCTGGGCTGCGCAAAGTTGGTGCAATGATTAGAAATTCAAGCAGCCACTCTGTTTTTATATTCTGTAGGAACATAGACAGTTCTACATAGAAGTTAAATCGTCCACTGTAATTTGCTGTGGATGCATGCATATGTGAAATTTACTGTTTTTGGCCTGCTGTACTACTGAGCCAAACCCCTCAAGATCCTCCTACTGTAGTGCCTTCCACTGCATCCATTATTTTTATGGTCTCTGAAACTAAACTAATAAAACACTCATTGAGAGTATTAGAAATGAGTCACCTTACCCTTCTGAATCTCTGCTGAATCAGCGCTGCCTTCATCAACTGGAGACACACCTCTTTTTACATCTCCTGCCAACCTGCAGTTAATTCTCTGGTCAACTGGAGTACACGAGGAAAAGATCTGACTATTGAGCCTGAAGTTGATTTTTTGTTGTATTTGTTGAGAGGAAGTAAGTGCATGTCATGCATGTATCCGATCATCATCTGCAGTCATCAACATTTTTTTTCTCTTTTCCTCAATACTGGAAACACTTCTTCTTTAATTTCAATGGACATATGTAAATGAATGAATAAATGAGTGTTTATTATAGATAATACTAAACTGAGTAAACTTTTTTACTTTGTGTACTTATCTGTTTTGGATTGTTTGTCTGACAAAATAAGATGTCAGAAGATGTCACCTTGGAATGTGGAAAATTACAAGTGGCATTTTTCACTTATTTTGACATTTCAGAAAAAAAGATGAATAAGACAAACACGTAGCAGATCAATCAATAATGAAAAAATATTATGCTACTCAACATTTTTAACATTTGATAAAGGTCATGAATAAAATTGATGAAACTTTTTGAGAAATCCAGGAGAGACTTGAAGTTCATCAATGAAAATAAACATTTTGCCCCTTCAAAGCTGCCAGAAAAGACTCATAACAGCTAAAAAAAAAATCATCCAAATAAATAGTTGGGTAAATGGATGAGTAACTAAATACCTACCAATAACAAAACAACCAACCGACCAAAAAATGATAGCTAGTTCACAAACCAGCCAAGTAAATAATGTCTCAAATAACAGAATAACCAAATAAATAATGGGGCTACTACTACGTTGTCAACCAAAATTGATGACCAAAGTAGTTGTGAGCAAATTAAGGTGTCATCCAGTTGGTGATGTCGTTGTGGTGTGTTATTCGGCTGAATATGCTGTGGCAGATGTATTGTATTTAAAAGCCTGGACCACCCTCTCACATTCTGGGGACATACAGATCAAGTTCACTGCTGGTCTCAGCACAGGATAACTGGAGGAACACCAAAACAACCAAAAATGCTGGGCCTAAGTAAAGAGGAACGAGCCTCAGTTTGACGGAACGCAGCCAGCAAGCGCCTTGTCCTTGGTGAGTTATTGCAGAAATTGTTGGACCCATCTTCAAAACAGACAGTTAAGCACAGGGGTGTAGTCTACTGGCTGCTGCATCGCTGGACTGGTGGGCTGTCCAGTGAAGTTTTTAGCAGTTCTGTCTCCTTTTGGGCCTCTCTGTGTGCATGTTCTGTGGGGTTTGTATGACAGCATGCTGTGCGCATGTTCTGGTCACAGCTGCCGGGTTTAACAACCTTATAAGCTAAGTAACAGAAATGGCAGTATTGTTGCAGCAATTCACAAATGCACAAAAGTATTTCAGTCACACAAAGAACATCTTTATCATCTTTGTTAGTGAGCAGATCCCTAAAAGGACCTTGAGATAAATTTAAAAGCTGGTAGCTAAATATGAGCCATTTAGTAATTGCGCAGTTCATAACCTAAATAGTTGACTATTAGTTTAATTTTGCTTGTTGAAAAAATCGATCATTTGACTATCTAGCCGTTAGTTGCAGCTCTAGCTTCTACAAAGAACAATATTAGGCCACTTAACTTTGCTCAAGACTGGTGGAGTTGAGTCAGATCCAGAAAGTAATCTGGTGGATGAGATGTTTATGGCACAAAAAAGTGCCAAACATGAGGTGATTAGTTAATCTGCTAGTGACTACTTGCTGCCAAATTGCTTGGCGAAAGGGAATGTCTCTGATACGGCCAAGAAAGTCACCTCGGCCTCCTGCCGAGTCAGCAGAGTGCCTCAGTCTGAGATGTCCTCACACCTTTGGCCAACCATCAATCAATATATACTTCCGTTGTTTGAACAGCACTATAGTTTAATCATCCAGGTCTGATTTCTGTTAAGATCCCCCTTTAATGGTGCATAGATCAGCTCTTTTGGACTCAGACTTGATTCACGCTACAAGACACTTTAACCCCTGCCTCAACCCAGGGCTGGTCTTATAAAGACAACAATGCAAAAAGGATGAATTTCAGTCCAATAGGAGACATTTACTTTCTTTTTTATGGCTTGTGTAATGATTCTGAAAGCTTTCCACATGATGGAAACTGATATAGCAAAATAGTCAATTGGGAGTGGATACAGATATTACAAGAAAGCGATTCAAGTAAAACTGGAACATATGCTACAACTGACATGTTTTTCACACATTCATTAAAACAGCTTCAAATACTGAAACCCAGAGGATAAGTTACTATTTCCTTTCCTTCTCACTTATTTCTGCTCTACCATTTCCTACTTCTTAAATTCTACCCCCAAAGAAACAACCCTTGAATCCTTTTTCAGTCAGCTTTTTAAAAAAGATTTTCATCTTTAATATACATTAAATCTGTTTTAAACCTTAGATTGGTGTTAAAAAGCAAAATCTATCATTTCCGGTAGCCGCTGTGCTTTTTCTATTTAATAGTGCAGATAAGTATTCTGATTTCCCCTCTATTGGTGTTATAATGCAAGGGAAATAAGTGTGATACCAATATTCGGGAATGAATATAGATTAAAGATATGACGTATTTCTCCAGAGATGAGGCAAATGTGTTGTCACAAAGCAGATGTGTGAATAGCAGTACAACACGCTTCCTGGGTGTCAATGCTGTTATTTTTCAACACAGTTTGAAAAAGTTAGAGCTGCACTTCAGTATGTGAACAGGGAAGTTGGGGATTGAACCATGGACCCTTTGATAAATGGCCAACTCTGCCTACCACCTGAGCTAACAGCTACCTAACTAACTGCTTGGCAAACTTTACCTTAGGGCAACAATTGTCTTCTTACTTTCCCTTGTTTCCTTGATTGCAGACCCTTAAATCATGGCCCACATCTTGGGTCATTAATTTGAAGTGAAACAAAATTCTATGTCAGTCTGTTTCTCCATTCTTAGGCATGTGGTGTTGTGACTATTTCTTCAGCAGAGGAAGCTATTTTTCTTGATTTCACATTAGCAAAGAGAGCAGCAGTGTTTAGTCTACTGAGAGGGCAACGGTGCATACAATAGATAAGAGTAACAAAGCATTTTATGAATGCCCCCTACTGGAGCCCAAGGCGGGGCCTGTTGCGTTAATAGACTATGAATTTTAAGCATGAACAGATCATTGAAGGTTAAATATTTTTATTTATTTCAAATGGCAGCTCAATTTCCAAATAAACAGTGACATCCCTAGTGGAAACTGCATGTAAAGCAAAGATTTGCTGACCCCATTAACCATGCACTGATAAGGCTGTAGAACCAGACATCTTTTCCTTTTCCTCCAACATAATTCTCTGTGGCAGCATTTTCCTCCATGCAGTCTAAAAATGACTCTCACACAAAGTCAGATGGTCTTCTTAATTAATTGGACTCATAAACATTGTAATTGGTTAGATGTCACTGCCATGTGAGGCTAGCAGACCCTAACGATGTTCCCAGTAGTGACAATGAAATCTCCATTAAGTGTACATCAGTATAGCTCAGTCTACAACCCTCAGTTACCGCTGAGTCTAATGGCCATTAGACCCCAGTGCAGAACAGGCCTGGACAACTGCCGATGACAGTTAAATCAAATGCTCCAGGCATCTTCGTGGGTTTTGTGCTTTTTCCCCTGCAAGTATATGTGTTTACATCATAATGGAGTGTGGTGTTTGAGTTGCAGTCTGTGTGCTTCTGGATTTTACACATTTACTACATGTGGAAAGTAGTATGGACATCTTGCTGACACGAGTTGCAGTTCTTTTATTTACATTATCAGGAAACTTTAGAGCAATAAAAGGTGTCTTTATCTCTTCAGTCCCACTTTTTAAACATACCTCCAGAGAGTTATACTTCTTGAGTTACTTTTATTGACTGTCATATGAAGCAAAAATAAGCTAGTGAGACCTCCTTCTTCTCCTGCTCTTTGCACAGTATACAGTTTTCTAATGCTGATGCTACATTGCTTCAGGTTTTCTGTGTTAAGCTGATTTTACACAGTAATTTAAGAATATGCAACATATGTGCACAAGTTTAACAATAGAACTTTTCTCAAAATTGGGTAATAAAGTAGTGCCAATGTTAAGGGCAGAATAGTCCAAAAAATGCATAATGGCTATGTTGTTCCGTAGAGCAATATGTATTATTGTCGCTAAAAAGGCTGTCAAAATGTGAGATGCTTAAATTTTTTAGTAGAAAACAACTGGAGCTTTGTGTTGAGTGTTTACACAGGAGTAAACTATACACAAAGTAGTAGTGGTGCCTCAACTCAACCAAGTGTTTCTGTAGTGTAAAGAAAAGCATACGGCCAAAGCAAATAAAAGTAAACAGCAACTGAAAAGTGTTTGAATGGGTATATTTTAACCCAAACCATGATTTTTTTGTTTGTGAACCTAACCAAGTAGCTTTAACCTAAATTTAACCAATAACTTTTTAAACATTAGAAAAAGGACACAGCAACTGAAAACAGCGACATAAAACAAAAGTAAATGTTATTTGACATTGCAAGAATACAATGGGGCCACATGAGGCTCAAACTTTAGTCTCTAGGGTGAAGGTCCAATGACTGAAGTTCTGTGGCCCTAAAACAGTTGCCCCTCTTGCCTGCTAATGAATCCAAATGAATCCTTGGATAACTTAAACAGTGGCCATTCCATGTGATATGAATGTGGCTGGAAGGAAGGCGTTACAAGCTACTAACTGCTGTTAGGTGTGGCAAGTTTCCTTTTTGGTGTAGGTTATAGAGGACATATGTTTGTGTGTGTGTGTGCCTGGATGTCTGCGTATTTGTGTGCATTGTGTTAGGAATTGCAAATTATCAGTCACCAGCAGCGCTGACATGCTCCTGATATGGTTGATTTATTGGCTGTAGATTTGATGAATGCTTAAAGGCACAAAGTCGTTAAGATGGTGCGACTGTGATAGGAGGAACGGATGGCAAACAGCGACAAAGTTATTATAGATAGATGGCCTGTTCGTGACCTTCCTGTGACTTCTGATGACTTTCATGGAGTTGACTCGGCTTGGGATTCATGACAACATGAATCTGATTTAAAGTGAAGCAGAAAGGCTCACATCAGTGCACTTTGTATGTATTAATTATGGAGCCATCTATTTTTTAAATAAAGTGTTATTGTAAAGGATTCTTCTTCACTCAGATCACATGGGGACATATTACTGAGTAAAATGTTTCATGGACTTGATTGACACGATAGATATTGAACTTGCATCCAGCTTCTCACATGTGACTGACCGGCCTGACTTTCTTTCTTCAGTCTGCACTGTATTTTCTATAAAAAAAAGTGTACATATACCGTGCTGTGAAAAAGTATTTGCCCCCTACAGATATCTTCTATGTTTTGCACAGCTGTCACACTCATACATCATCAAACTAATTTTAATGTAAAACAAAAATAACCCACGAAAACACAAAATGCTGTTTTTAAATGTTGATTTCATTTATTGAAGGAAAAATGCTGTCCAGCCCCACCTTGCCTGATGTGAAACAGTAATTGCTCCTTTAGCTACCAAATGACCAAAGTCATTTGGCAATTAGGTTCAATTTCACCAGCCACACCCATAACACTTTTTCACAGCACTGTACTTCAGCTCCATTTTTCAGGAGCAAAGCATCACGGAAAATGACGAGACCTCCAGGTTTTTTCTGCCTCTGTTACTATGATGAATTTAACATGTTGAAGTAAACTCAGGAGATTACTTGCTAGTAATATCCACTTAGCTGCAGGTGCTTTGAACTTGCTTGTCCTACTGGTGGTTGCTTGTAATATTAATAATTCAGAATCTTTTCCTTTTATTTGCTCTTTTCTGGAAAACGATTTCAGCGACTGTAATTGCCTAAAATGCAAATGTTGACATAACGTAATATGAACTAATGCTTGTATCATACTTAGTTGCTTTGTGCAGCATTATGGCCAATATACCATCTGATTGTGTTTCATCTCAGATGCAGCTGCTGGAGAAATGTGCTGCAGCTCATATGTATGTGTCTTTGCACCTGGTGTGTTACTTGAGTTCACACGTCTCTTTAGCCTGTTGTGCACTGGCTCTATTTTTATTGGAGCAGCTTGTGTGAAACACACCTATGTATGTATATTCTGTAAATACCTTTACTTATTGGCGCTTGACTTAAATTTAGTTTTTACTGACACATTTTATCAGCTCTGTCTTCACACATATGTGTTTGTAGTTAGAAAGAGGGATCAAGTTGCGATCCATCTGCTTTCTGCCATCACCTCTATTGTGTTTTAATGCAGCCAGATTCACAGTAAAGGTGATGTCATTAACATTCTATAATTTCTCTGTTATCAGACAGTGGTTCAAATATGAAATGTGATCAAGGCTTATCAGCCGTCATTACCAAGATGCTAAGTTACAGATAAATCAGATATGATCACATTAACAATAGTATGCTGTGTGCTGTATTTCCATTTAAAATGAATGATGACAGAGAAATTAAGATATACCAAAAAACATATGTTACATTTTTGAGTGTAGCCATCAATGTGGCTCAGCTGGATGTTGTGTTCATTCAGCGTTATACTGTTTCTTGGTGCTAAAAGAGGAAAAAACAGACTTTTGGCCCATGAACTTAATTAAGAATATAAAACAATTCTCTTTTGTCTTTATCATCCACATGCTGTTTCTTTATTTGCTTGCTTGGATGTTAACCAACCCATTTAAATATAGTTGATTTTATTTGCATACAATGCCAATATTAAATCTATCATTCCTATCATCAGTTCCCATGAAAACAGTAAGCTTTTCCTGCCAGAGTAACATCATAATGAAATTGTGAGACGTACCATCACAGAGGCAAAAAATTGGGCTTCATCCTTTGCCCCTTCTCCCTCCTGACTCTACACTCCACCTCTGCCCTCCTGTTCCCTCTGTGCTCCTGCTTACCCTCACCCTCTCCCCCAGGATAATGAGTTTAATTAAAACACTTCAACTCCACAGGTCAGGACAGAGGTGAGCAAGAGGTTGGTAAGATAAAGTCCTTAGGAAAATTCCTTGCCGCTCTCTAACCTCCTTATTTTCACACACAGCTTTCTTTTTTCTGTTGGGTTAAGCTACTCAGCCTCATCTGTGACTCATAACCACAAAGTTAATCACAGCAGCAGTCAATGCGTCCATCTGTGTCAGTCTGTCATCAAGTCACTGGGTGCTTTTCATTACGCTAACATGTCTCCTCGCTTTCCTCACTCACATTTCTTCCTCTCCCAGTGACGATGTGTGTGAGAGAGAGAGGGATGCACAGAAGAAATGCGAGGACACAGGATGCAAAAGCTGCAAAATGAGAAACCCTCCGTTCCTTAGCATCAGTCTTAAGCGACAGCAGTTGCTTATGATGTCTGGCACCGCTGTATCACCTGTCAAATCAAACTGACACCCACGAAGGTGCGGTGTTTACACATCACACCACTTGATAAAAGACATCTATGCTGGATACACCTGTGTTTCCTCACTCTAAACTCCTCTTGAAGCCATTGGCAACTGGAAATTCCTCTATTAGGTGGAAGGGGAACAATTTCCAGGCCACAGGAGAAGAGTGGATATGAGGAGGCATGAGCACAATAAAAGGCACAATGAATCTCCATGAGCTCTGCAATTGGCTCTCTCTGGACTACTGTGGTCACGCTTTGGTAGAACCCGTGCTGTATACATAACAGACATGTAATCTAAAGTATTAAGGTACATCAACTTTATATATTTGACCTCTTTTGGATTTGCTTTGTCATGACTGTACTTTATAATTTTGCCTGTTTTTCAGCTGAGTGTTACTTTTGCATACTTTACTCCTTTGGTTTGTCCTCCTGTCTTAATTTCTGAATTTCATTTCCCTTCCTTTGTGAGGAAAAATCTGATTATATTCAATTCAGTTGTTCTGGTTTTGCTTTTTTTGAGCCTTTTTTGCTCATTTGTCACAGTGTGTTGTTCATGTTTTTGGCAAGCTTAAATGTAAATGTGCCTCTGACAACACCGTGACTGAGGCCTGCTAAGCTCTGTGCCACCATGGTAGCTTTACATACTTTATATACTCTGCTTTTGGGTTTTCAAAAACAAATTCTCTGAGGTTCATTCATGGATCATGGCCAGATATGGCATTTTTTAAAGATTCTAGCAGGTAATGTAATATTTATGTCTGCTTCTATCAAACTTAGCTTCAGAGTGGGGCTTTTTGGGACTTGAATACTTTTAACTTTACATTTTCTTTTAACACTAACTTCAGGATTGTTGGAGAAACCTCGGTAAAAGGAAATGGTAGTTTGACAATTTACTTAATCTTATATTTCCCCTGTGTAACTAACTTTCACCTCCCTTCCAAGAGAACTGAAGAAGTCTGTTGGATCTGAGATAAAATGTCTTCAAGAACCAGTTGCCTTATATTGAAGCTCCTAGAATTCATTTTTTTGGATTATTTATTTTACAAAAATTAAGTGAAAAAAAAACCCTTGAATAAACATGTACTTTTTATTCTCGGTGTCCACAGGTGTCAACAATAGCTTGTCATAGCCTGCAGTTTAGCTGAGAAGTTGTATTTTTTTGTAGAATGTAGTTAATGCAAATGCTTTATTTTGGAGAATTTTAAAATGACATTTTGAATTAATGAAACATAGAGAATATAGTGATTTTGATGAAATACCACGATATTAGGCTCATATTTGGTTAATATCCCCGATGGAATGGCACATGGACCGTCTTTAAGTTGACATTCAGATGATTCTTTCTGTTTTAACAGTTCCTGTCTCTGATAAATGCTGTAACTGAGGCATTTCAAACCTACCTGCAGGTTTTGGTGTTCAGAGGGTTATTTATATATCCAGCATTTCTGTCAGTTTTTACAGTTTCTGGCTCTGGTCAATTATGTAATTTTGGCAATTTATTAAATATAATGAGCTTTTCAAACCTGCCAGTGGATTTTAGGTTTTACAGGGTTAAGCCTTGCTCTAGGCAAAAAAAAAAAAAAAAAAAATCTAAATTCTCCATTCAAAAATGCTTTTAGTCGAGGACTTAGCTATACTCATGTCTGGAATACTGAGCCTTAATTTCCTTTTTTTATTTTTTTTATTTAATCTTTCACCCAAAGTTATTTTGTAGTATGTTTCATCTGGACTAACTGGACTACTAATCTTCTTGTATTTACTTGTAGCCATTTAAGGTGAAATATAAGACTAAACAAAAATAGAACTTACCAGTTCATCCTAAAAGTCTCTTATTTAGGTCACCCCTTTAGATTCTTTGTGCCCATTCACAAAGATTCAGAGCGGCAGCTGCAAGACGCTCAAACCTCTTGCCTTCTGCTATTCAAGAGCCATATGTTAGAGTTGTGCATGGTGGAAAGATGTGCCAAACTTTGCTGATTTTAATATCTTCATATGTGTTCTCCTGCCTTGAGGCTCTCTGCTTGAATACACCCTTTTGACAAGAGGCGCTCTGTTTCTGTCTGCTGTAAGCTCCATGTCTAACAGCGTAAAAATGTTTGGCTAAAGAGCATCCCGTCTTGACAATATACAACACGTGTCAAAATACAAATACATGCACACGCTGCTTTTGCACCAGAAGTGACAAAAGCCCAAACATGCACATGCAAATGTGCAAACATGACATGCTTGTAAGCAGGTACATATACTGTGTCTCAATGCATAGTCACACACTGACAAACACCCACAGGCAGACTCACACACAGATGCACTCACACAGACATTCACACTCACCGTCACGTGAATCAGCATGTGAGTTCGGAAACACAGGGGGAGAGAAATGCAAATGCTCCTCTCTTCAAGTCAGTGACATGGCATCCATGGGGAGATGAATGTGTGTGAGAGAAAGAGGGGAGAGATTTCGACAGAGAGAGAGATGGCGCTGATTCACTGTGTATTCACTGTGTCTCCCCATGCCTTGACGCACATCGCTGTGAAAGAACATGCTTGTCAGGCAGCGAAAATAGATGACACAGTCTCAGGAGGATGTGGCGTCGCCAACAAGCCCCTTCTCTGTTTACTGCATATTTTCCTTTTTCTCAATTCCCTCTTTACCCTCCTCATCTCTCCGAGTCCCATGCTGCTTTTCTTGCATAGTCAGGTTGCAAGTCGTGTGAGAGCAGGATTTGTGCGAGCACATGCGCGCTGGCGAGACACCGTGACTGACCTGATTGCTGAGAAGAAGAGATGAGCAGAAGAGAAAGAGACTGAGATACATATAGCCGCGAAATCAGAAATTTTTGAGCTGCATTCAATTCGCCCAATAAACTATATCAAAAAAAAGGGAACAAAGCCCTATTCAAATGGTTTAGTTAATTTGTTATCATAAGGAGGACACTACATCAAAGTCTCCCTTGAGCCAAAATTTCAAACTTTCAAATCCATCAGATGTGTTCTTATTATTGCGTACCACACTGAGCTGGAATTGTAAGATGCTTCAAGGGGTACTGTTCTGTGCTGAAATTGCTGTTGGCTGACATGTACCAGGGAAA
>OMNN01009992.1:1849-14265 GCA_900302755.1 Chromis chromis
ACGAGCTCCTAATTTTCTTTTAAAGTATTATTTTTTGGGGGAGTTTTGTTCCCATTTTAATGATAGAAAGAGACAGGGTGAAAGGGGGTATAGAGGAGAGAGACATGGAGCAAAGGGTGTTGAGCCGGATTCAAACTCACGACCGCTGCTGGCGACCTGCGTCCACATGCTAACGCCTTAACTCAGTGAGCTATACGGCGGCCCAGCTCCTAATATTCTTAAGGCTTCTCTGCGTTCAGTTTAGCAAAGTTCCATTGCGTGCCAGTCAAAGAGCAAGTTAGGCTTTTATCTGAGATGCTGTCCATCGAGGTTGATGTGCAATATCCTTCTCACCGTCTGAGGTGGAACAGAAACTTTGTTTTCCACTGATAACTCTCATGCAAAGTCTGAAACCTCTGCTTTCCTGTTTTTCAAAGCAAGATTGTACAGATAGTGTACTGTCAGCGGCGTCACTGATGGAGGATAGCCACTTTATCTCTGGTTTGGGATACTGTGGCTGATTACTGCTATAGATGTGATTCGTAGTTGGTCGCCGATCTTCCTGCGTCATTTTGTGAAGTTTCAGAATGAGATTTTTCAGTTCCATGATGCAGACAAGCCCACAGGTCTAAAACTGACACGGTTCTGGGGGTCATTTTGTAACCATGTTCATGTAATCACAAGTGCACTTAGATTTTAATGATCATAGGTTTTCTAACTTGTGTGTCAGTGATCACAGGTGTCTTCACTTCTTCAGGTTCTACTTCAGAGCCTGTATTTTCCATAACATCATGACCACCTGCCTAATATTGTGTTGGTCCCCCTTATGTGGTCCAAAATGCTCTGAACCACTGAGCATGGACCAGAGGACCTCTCAGGGTGTCCTATGGGGTCTGGAACCAGGACCAGGGCAGTGGATCCTTTGGGTGCTCTGGCTTGTGCAGTGGGGCCTCTGTCAATCCAACTTGTTCCACTGCATCCTGTTGATGCTTGATCAGAATGGGGTCTAGGAAGTTTGGAGGTCAAACCAACATCTCGGGCCATTGTCATGTTCCTTAAGATGTTCCTGACTGTTTGATGTTGTTGCCATGTGGTGGGGGGCATTTTCCTGCAGGGGGTAGACCAGTGACATTTAGGATTTCCATTTGCATGAGGGAGTGTGTTTGTTCTGGGACAATGTTTATTTGGGTGTCTAAGTCTCATCAACGCAGATGTTAAGATCCAAGGTTTTCCAGCAGAACAGCACATAGTACCGATATGATCCATGTGATTCACTTCACCTGTCAGCGGTCATGATGTTGTGGCTGATCGGTGTATACAAATAATGATTTGACTTTTAAATGTTATTGAACAGGGCTGTAGTCACTTCTGCAGTGTTCTGTATATTAAAGTGAGTTCCAGAGGTGCTATTAGGTGCATTTTATTACCTTTATATTATCCTGCATTCCTGTTTAACTCTCAGCAAGAAAGCAAATAAGTGAATTTTCTCAAAATGCTTAAAATGATTCCTTTTAGAAATCAAATAAAAAACCAATAGTTTAATAATAACAATATAGTAATTTGACAGCACACTTACCAAAAAACACGTGTCAACATTTTCAGGCATGTTTGCATAATGTTGTGGTCAGACTTGTCTGTGCCCTACAATGATACATGGGTAGTACACTCCGTTTTTATGCAGATCTATTGCATTTGACGTAATACATGTGTGCGTTGTCATAAGAAAACAAACTGCACACGTTTCTGGCAGTGACTTCATACACCCTGCGTACTACCGAGCAAGATGCATTGTCTTTATCAATGTTAGAAAAAGGTCTTTGATCATTCTTATACGTGTGTGCAGCCATCGTAACAAACACCTCTATTTGTGTTTGGTTTATCTTACAGTATCATGCACCTCCAGCCTTGCAGCACACATTGTGTACATGCTTATGTGTATATGTGTGTGTGTTCTGTCTCTTTTACGCTGAGATAGCAATAGCAGTACACGTTGTTAAAGATTATCAAGGGTGTTGGTGCCGGCCCAGTGGTGAGTCTCAGTGGAACCTTGTAAATGCGATTCTCAGATGTTTATTACATGATGTATAGTTTGTGTTCAGCAGCTACAGCATCACATATTAGCTTCCTTTCTTGGATTATGATGATCTTTTGTGTAACTTATCACACATGCTGCTTCCTTCTCGTGAAAAAGGTGTGACTTCTTGTTACTTCCTGCAGAGCTGACTTCCTCTTTGTTGCCATTTAACAACTTTGAGATTAAATAGAGTGGAGACATTTATTTCCTCTTAGAGTGACTTCTAATAATTTTGAGGATCCCTTATTTTCTCAGTATCTGCATTATGAGGTCAAAAGTTTAATGTTTTAATAACTTTTTAAATATGATTGTGCTTTTTATTTAGAGCAAGCTAACACATGGGCTGCACGGTGGCTCAGTGGTTAGCACCGTCGCCCCACAGCTAGAAGATCCCCGGTTCGCGTCCCGGTTAGGACGCCTGGGATCTTTCTGTGTGGAGTTTGCATGTTCTCCCTGTGCAGTGTGGGTTTTCACCAGGTTCTCCAGCTTCTTCCCACAGTCAAGAAACATGCTGATGATTCTAAATGTGAGTGTGCTTGGTTGTCTGTCTCTATGTGTGGCCCAGCGATAGACTGGAGACCTGTCCAGGGTGTCGGCTGGGATAGACTCCAGCCCCCCCGCGACTCTGCAGAGGATTAAGCGGTGTATAGATAATTGATGGATGGATAGCTAACATGCACGGTAAACATGTTAGCATTGGTGCTATGATGCTAACATGAACGTTTCTTTCTAAGCAACTCACAGACCTGAGACGAGCACGGCTGTATTCTTTAACCTTGTTTTCTATTTTAAGCATATACCAATGAAACACATACAAAGGTCTCAATAGCTTTCAAATTATTTTCTAAAAACACTTCCTTACAGTTTTGATCTGGTTCATAACTTAACTAACGGCACTATGCAAATTAAGTTATTCAGGTATCTACTGAAAGATAGAATAGTTTTTCTTTTACATTGCCTCTAAATATTCTGACTTCTATTTAATTTATTTGTGCAGATTTCAAAGTGTACATAAATTATTGGTAAATTAAGGTAATCGGGTAATTAACACTCTCTGAAGCTGCTGTGGTGTGCAACAGATATGTTCAACATAAACATACAAATATATCAGTGATGCAACACACACATAGCTAAATGCCATGTGAAATATATCAATGGCAACATAATCATAGTGATTCTTTCCACCCGGCACACCCAGTAATTGGTGCACATTGATGGAGCTTAATTAGCGTGATTGCCAGTTCAGATAGAGTTTCTATAGCAGATGTCTACCAGCAGAGCAGCTGCTGTGTCAATAGATTCTACATGTATCATATAATTCACAGAAACTGGACCACTTAAACATAATACTTCAATTTTAACAAGTTTAAATTTGTCTCATGTCTGCCATCTGGAATGAAATCTTATGTTTTAGCTGTTAATGTAAGGTGTTTAAATTCAAAAGGAGCGATTTGAAGCTGTCGTTTGATGTTTCAGTTATACAAAAGTGAGCTGAACTGATATTCTCATATCTAGAAATTACATTATTTTGAGTTTTCTTAGTTAATTGGGAGCTTTTGATTATTATTTAGGTGTATACAACCAGATTAAATGAAGAAACTGTAATGATGGATATGTTTTTCTCTCACCTTAGTGAGGGAGTTGAAGTATCCGGGCTATCCTTCTACTTTGTTTATGAAAATATCCAACATAAAATAGCATTTATTCCCCCTTTCTGGTCCTTTTGAATATTAGGGACAAGTTAACAAGTGACTGACAGGTGTAAGTCGTGCTCAGGTGTTGCCTTGTGCATGCAGTGTGCACTCACAAAAGAGCAGGGCCTTCATTTCAGCCTGACTTTTCATCTGTTGATGCTGCCAAAAGGCACGAAGCCCAAAGACCTGACAGAAAAATGGCTCGTCTGTATCAAGAGAAAATGTGCTGTAAAAAGTCACTGAGAGCCGCAGTGCAGGAAATTGATATATATATATATCTATATCAAGTAGAGCAATTTAGAAAGTTGAAAAAAGGACTTTAAAATAGACGCAGGCCAAGTCGCCCACAGTGAAACACCTGCAGCTGTGCCTCAAAGGAGAACTTCAGAACAATTACAGTCAGTGACATCGCTGCCAGTATAGAGAGTTTCACCTTCCACACTTCATGGACGACTTCACCAGCAGAGACCGGCACTGCGACATGAAAACCTCTCAGTCGCCAGTTTTAAACCCCTTTGAGAAGAACTTTACCTGCTGAGAAAGGAGCTTGAAGACAAAAAGGCAGCTGCTTTAACAGCCTGGAGAAGAATAAGTAAGTAAGTAAAATTTATTTATATAGCACCTTTCACAGCACAAGGTCACAAAGTGCTTCACAACAGTATTAATCAGTAGAAAACAACAATAACAAATCAACAACAACAACAAGGCATTGAAATATGACAAATTGAAATTGCAATCAAATCAATGATTTGAAAGCATAAAAGCCAATCTAAAAAGATATGTCTTCAGCTCCTTTTTAAAAACAGCTGAGTGTAACTGAGATGGAAGAGAGTTCCAGAGGGTTGGTGCCACAACTTCAAAAGCACGATCACCCTTAGTTTTTAAACGGACCCAAGGGACCACTAGGAAACTCTGATCCAAGGAACTGAGAGATATACAGGGGATGTAGGGTTGAAGCAGATCAATGATATAATCAGGGGCCTGTCCTGTGCAAAGTTACAAACTGCTTCCATGTTGCCTTCATATTGACATTCAACAACATATGAGGCTTATTTTGCCTCACTGAATGTTCCTACACTGGAAATGAACCCTTAACGGGCTAAAATTCCCAAAATGACTGCAAATACATATAAAACGTGTATAGGCGATGCAAACAGATACAAAACATATGGGAGATACAGAGTTGGAAACACAAAACCCCTCCATAGTCCATAGTTTTATAATCTTATGTGGGTAAATGACCACTGTAGCTCCATTTGAAGGCCTTTATTAGATTCAAAATGTGCAAAAGAGCACCAGTTGACGCTTCAAAGTTGCCCTTATAACTCCAGACGGACAACTATTCCTTCAAACTTTGCCCCATCTGAGAATTAAGCCTGTTTTCTGAACATATCAACTAAAGTTTTTCGTCTGGAGGTCTGCATTTGTGGAGCACGTAAAGTCAATTACTGAGAAAGTGCAGCCTGTAAAAGCGCCAAACAAGCTCACATACACACATTCTGCTGTGGCTTATTAAGCGGTTTCTGTCTGTATATTAGTGAACGGAGGATTGTATAGAATTAGGAGACAACATAATTTGGTCTCGTTGCCTTGGCGGACCACATGAGGTTCTGTTGAGGGGGCAAACATAAATAATGCAGCCCTATAAATACTAAACACAGACCACAGTTATCCTTGTGTAATCACAACGGGGGACTGGAGGGAGTCTGAGGAATGCACCGTCATCAAACTGTGGTCCCCGAAATCACTTAAAAAATACAATGAACTCAAGTGCGCTGAATAAATGTTGTTGGTGCTTTTTCTGTGTGTTTCTGTCACTGGACATTTCTGCATGATCTTGACCCGATTGATCAATACATCATCCTCAGTTTGAGTTTATTTATTGTCTCATTCTTTCAGTTTAAACGAATGAGCTTTATTGGCCTAAATGCTAATGTTACATGAATGCCATCTATACATTATTGAATACATTTAAGTACATTTTACACAAGAAAACTACATAATCACAAAGTCGTGGTATCTTTCTAACAGTGCAATCCTTTAAATGCACATAAAAATACACTTGAGTGGGGAAAAAGCACCTATTGGTTCCTGTCAGACGCCATCCAAGTGTAAAAATGACAGATTTGGTGAATGTCCTCGTACGGAAATACTTATTGAAGCTTATTTTATTAGCTTATTGAACCCATTCTCATTCCCACTGTGATAAAAAACTGGAGGTTGGTGTCTGGAGATATACACTCACCGGCCACTTTATTAGGTACACCTTGCTAGTAAAAGGTTGGACCCCCTTTTGCCTTCAGAACAGAATTCCAGTGGTTGTTTAAGTTACTGTTGCCTTTCTATCATCTCCAACCAGTCTGCCCATTCTCCTCTGACCTCTCACATCAACAAGGCGCTCACTGGATGTTTCCTCTTCTTCAGACTATCTTCTGTTAACTCTAGAGATGGTTGTGCGTGAAAATCCCAGTAGATCAGACGTTCAAAGTCCCTTAGATCCCCTTTGTTCCCCAGTCTGATGCTCGGTTTGAAAGTTGTCTTGACCATGTCTACATGCCTAAATGCATTGAGTTGCGGCCATGTGATTGGCTGATTAGCTATTTGTGTTAACTAGCAACTGAACAGGTGTACCTAATGAAGTGGCCAGGTAGTGTATGTGTTGGTCATGTCAATATTAGATGCTAAGAGATGTTTTAAGAGTTTCTCCATATTTAAAGAGCCTCAGTAGGAGGCTGGAAGGGGGTAATGGGGTAATGGGTAATGTAGGAGTATGAAGGGGTAATGTAAACGTTATAGGAGACAGAGCTTTGGTGACGGACCATTATTTTTTATTTAAGTGTCATTTTCACTTAATATTTGGTTACGTTTAGACAGCAAAACTGTTTGGTTAGATTTAGAAATGCATCAGTATGGGTTAAAATAATAATAATGCTGAGGTGACGAAGGAGAGCCCCTAAAGAAAGACAATCCTCTCACATTTAACAGCCTTTTTTAGTGAAAACTATACATATTTGAGACTGGACTGAGGTTGGGGTTGATGGATGGGTTGCCAAAACATTGGACTGTCGTTTATTAGTGTAACAGTGACAACCAAAGCACCAATTTTAACCCAAACTCTGACTTTTCCTTTAGGTTTTGGTGCCTAAATGTAACCAAAGCTTCGCCATAATCACATCATGAAAGGATTAGTTGTTCATTTTTCAGCTGTGATTTGTGGCGTATCTGCAGCTTTAACACCCTCCAGCACGGAGAATTGGATTTACTTTGTCATCTAACTCTTGATAAGAAAGTAAATATCCTACTTACCGAAATGAGAAGGCATCCCTTTAACATAAATAAAGGATTAAAGAGTTGTCTCTGCTAGTTGGTATTTACTCTGGACTGTAATTATGTAAAAACCAGCGGCAGCCTGCTAAGAAATCAGTAAAGACAGTATGGCAGGCCTTGGAAAATGTTCTGCAGTAATGTTTAAGTGCACAGGATTTGAAGTTAACGAGCTACAACATGGAAAACCACCGGATTGGCCCTTTTAAGAATACTGAAGTAACGTTTAAAGACAGAGAATCTGCACAGGACTTCTGAGTTTTCGGGAAAGAATTCCAAACTCGTGATTCCTGTCAGCCTCTTCTGTCTGAGACAAATGATTCAAGACTTCTGTTCTGGATTCCTGCTGCTCCCCTTTGACGTCCTTCTCTTCTGCTTTTATTCTCCTCAGTTCTACTTCTTTGCCATTCGTCCTTTTTCCTTCTTCAGTTTTTGTGCTCCTACCAATGAGTCCACATCAGCATTTTCTCAGAATAGCAAAAACAAAACTGGAACCTTGTCTTGTCATACTTGGACCACAAAGTCTACTGATGTTGGAGGCCTCAAAAGTTGGCTTAAAGTCAACCAAAGACTGTATTTTAGTAGGAAATATAGATCTATCCATGTATAGACACTTACAGGAACTTTCTGGGGCCATGATGCCAACCTGGATTGAATATTTTGTACTTTTTTTCCATTTTCAAGGGCTAAAAATTATTAATTTTAGCCATTTTTCAACACTTTTTTACTCATTTTGGACAAATTTTGAGTCATTTCTGACAAGTTTCAAGTCAAAATATCTTAAAACTGGAACCTTGATGTGTCAAACTTTCCACACAACACATTCTACTTATGTTGGAGGCCTCAAAAGTTGGCTTAAAGTCAACCAAAGACTGTATTTTTAGTAGGAAATATAGATCTATCCATGTATAGACACTTACAGGAACTTTCTGGGGACACAACACCACCAAAGTTTGAACATTTTGCACTTTCTTCCATTTTTAAGATCTAGTAATTACAGATTTCTCCCCTGCTGGAGCCTTTTAATCGTTTGCATCTGCTAGAAACCATTCTCTCGCGTCCTCACCAAATTTTATGGCTGTTGGAGTTTTATTTCTGGAGATATTGAACCTTTAAAATGCCTTCAGTGTCAACTTACAAAAATCCCCAGATCTGAAAACACAATAAATCCCCAAAATTCATTAAAACATTTTTTACGAAGCTTTTTGGGGGTCTCAAATAACAAATACTGTTGATAGTGAAGCAACGCCACCACTCTGCTGCTGTCCAGTGTTGCAGATATTTAACCCTTTAAGACCTAAGCCTCAAAATGTAGGTAGTTTTTTCTTATTTTGACTACCAAAGGGGTCAGAAAATGTCCTGTGAGTCAGTGTTTTTGCCCGTTTTTTCAGAAGACATGAAACTTTCAATATCTGGCAGTTATTTATAATTTACTGCCTGTAAATTGAAAGTAATGACAGTTTAAAAAGAAGAAAAACACAAATACGGGATGTGATTTTGGTGTTTTAGTGGGAAAAAACAATGAAACTGAGCATAAATAACAGATTTTGGATGTTAAAGTTGAACTTTGAAAAGTAGAAAACTATTTACAATAAAATGTGAGTCTTTGGCTCTAAATGAGCAAAAACAGGCCACAAGATGGAAACACAATGTACAGGAGTACACAACAAAGGGGCTGCTTCACGAGCTTCCTGGGGGGGGAGTATGAATGAAATACCATAATAACACTATATCATAACGGTAATTTAATTCATACGCCCCCAGGAATCCGTTGGATTTTTTCCGATAGCCCAAACTGTGACATAATTACGGTAGGGCTGGTCCCGAATATTCGGTCATTGTGGTGGTATTCGGATAATAATTTTGATATTCGAACAGTCGTACGCGGACCTACCAACTCCGATGTCACGCTCCACTTTGCCCGTGTTTGTAAACGAATAATTGTATTCTAAGTGTGCTTGTGGAAACGCGTCTCCGACAACGCACTCAGTCTTAAAGGGTTAATTACTGTTATAATCAGGTAAACGGATGAAAAAGCAGGCATACATGTTTCTTGTATTATCTACAATAAAACTCTAAAACTGGGATACTAATGTGCCTCATAGTGTGTTGCTCTGTGGGACGGCTGTGCCCAACAACACTTTCAAAAATCAGGCTCTTTATTCAGTCTTCATGCAGGCATCCCAGTGCACTCTTAATTTTGGCGTTTTCCACTACCACTTAAAGATTATACTTAAAAGGAATTCTTGCATGGGAAATTGCAAAAAGTGTATTTCAAACTGATTGATGACATTTTATTAGAAGTAGTCTATAGCCCAAATATAGTGTCCTTCAGAGCATCAGTGACGAGGAAGGAGCATTTCTTAGTAAGGCAATAGTCATGGGATTTTTCATGCAAGCAATAGTCATGGGATTTCTCATCTGCTTCCTCTTTTCTGTAGGGTGTAAAAGATATGCTATGGTGTTTTTTTTTATCTTGGTACTGATGGTGTAAACCTCCACAGAGACTGCCATCAGTTGATGTTGTGTGCTTTTATCTGCACTGTGCTCTTGCCCCATTCCCCAGTTGCTAGAGGCCTTTTTTTTTGCATCTGTTATGTGTTTCTACAAAATGCTTGTGTAGCGTTGTTTTTCTGGGTGCTGTGTGCCGCCGCTGTCAGTACTAGCAGTGGAGGAATGCCAGGCATGCGCGTGACCCTGGACGCCTGTTGTCCCAGCGCAAGGAACCAGGACTAATTTGAGAGGTTGTAGCCGTGCCAGTGGCCATTGGATTGAAAGGCACCAATGCGTTAATGAATGGCCCCCCATTCTGCTCTCCATCATGGATAGGCCACGGAATCACAAGCTCTACTGCTGATTCTCTGTTTCTGAGAAGAGGCAGATACGGGTGTTCACATCAGATGGGAATAAGAATAGCGATGATTCGCAAATCAGAGTGGTTGATTGCTTGTGCTTTTTTAAACTTGTAAATGTTAGATAAGCCTAAAGACTACTAGTTGCAGTATGTAGGGTCCCAGCACCAACGGTGTAGAGCCCTATTGTTATTCCACTGTTTATTATTATTATTTGGCAGACTTTTCAATCACAATTTTGAGGCCCTAAACATACTCAAACACGTATAACTTGGCACGCACATCAGAACTGGTGAAAATTTTAATATAAATAATAAAATTTTAATTTTAATGGCGGAATTACACATGTAAATGGCCAAATGACTCAGTAGCGCCCCCTAGAAACTTAAAAAAAAGGGTTTATATTCAGTTACTTTCACCTAGAGCTACCAAATTCGGTACACATATGTATCACGACAAGATGCACAAAAAAGCCTCTAGAACCCATACCCACAATGCAACAGGAAGTCTGCCATTTTGAATTTACTGTCAAAATTTTTGCGATTTTGGTGAAAATTTTCCAGTTTTCTCGAGCGAACTCGTTCTAGGGGATAACACTGAGAGATCTCAAATTTGCCCAGCATATCCAACAGGCATTGGCGAACAAACGTTATTAAAATGTTCCCCAAAAGTATGAGGGCGTGGCCATGGCGTCGTTTTGGCGTTTCACCATGAAATAACCAGGATGGTTAAGCGATGGGTAAGCGAGAGGCAGCGGCTCACAGCAGCAGCTCGTCACAGCTGGCCGTTCCTACTCCTTTGGTATATTCGGCTGGTAACTTTCAGTATTTTCAATGCAAACAAAGTGAGTGAACTTTTTCGTATCATGAGTAACAGTTACCGTCTGAGCTTTATCATGGCAACAGTAGGCTACCTACGGAAAATTCAAATGTCAAATTTACTATTCGAATACCACCGCAGTGATCGAATATTCGATTATTAGGGTCCAGCCCTACCCATTTGTACTGAATGCGCCACTACTGTGCTAAAACGACAAGCCAACACACCTCCCACTTCCCTCCTCAGTAAACTGATGTTGTATTACCTGTCCCAGAGTGTGATGCTTTGAATGTAACACAGAGATGAAGCAGCAGCAAAAAAAACTTTGAGTGTTTCTTTTCCAGACTTGGCTTCATGTAACAGAATGGTTCTGCATCTCAGACATGGAGCCTCCCAAACTTTTTCTACCAAAACAGAACAAACCATATTACCCTGCCCAGTGGTGTTTGCTCCTGGTACAGAAATGCTGTTTCTTTTTCACTGAATATCATGATATAGGCCTCTGTTCTGCACACCTGCAATAACTGTAGTTAAGTGGATTTCCAGTATTTTGGGGTGGCTAGCCTGTCACCTCACAGCTACAAGGTCTATTCACAAGCTTCCTCCCACAGTTCAAGACATGTTGAGGTTAATTGGTAGTTCTAAATTGGCCATGAGTGTGAGTGGTTGTCTGTAATGGACCCCCTCCCCCTGCGATCATGGTGGTGGTGGGGGGAGATGACTTAGAATACAATTATTTGATTAATAAAACGGGAGAACTGTGTGGATTTCAGGTGTTGGTCTTTGTTGATGCCATCACTTTATTGTTCTCTTGGTATGTCAGGCCTTGACTAAAGGATTGCCCATTATGCCTGTGTTTGTTTGTGGAAGACTGTCCATCCTGTCATAATGTTGATTTGTCCTTTCAGCCTTTCTTGTGTAAAGGGGCTGCTCAAGCTGACACATTCTCTTCAAATGAATGAGGGTAATAAAGTGGTGTGGCCTGGAGCAAGCAGATCTTATCCTACAAGAGCTCTGTTGTTAGACAGGGTTTTAATACAAGAAGAGTGAAAAGCATTAAGACAACACAGCCAGCCATCCACATACATTTTGGTAGCTTTTGTAAAGGGGGCCAAGAAATCCATGCGATGATGTGCAAGCTATTTTTAAGACTCATTTTGAGAGACAGCATTCCAAATATGAGTTGTTAAGGAAAAACAGGTGCAGCTCAAAGATTACATTTTCAGAATATTAGCTGTTAATGTACATTGATGTATCTTGATAAAGTAGCTAGGTAGACCTAACAGTTCCCACATAACTATCACTTTTAAATACCACATTTACTTGATGCATTATTTCTGTCACTGCGTCGATTCAATGCATAGAACTATTTGTATGAAAGTGCAATTGAACAAACACATTATGAAACCGCTGCCATGGGAGTTATTTAGATGTAGAGCTGGTAGTGTAGTGTAGCAGAGCAGCCTGTAATAACCAAGTGTGTTAAGGATGTAGGACGGGGGGCCAGGCACCGGAGCAGCCAATCAGACAGTCAGCCAGTTCAGTCTGAGCTGTGAGTCAGCCGCTTCAAACAGCGCTCCCCTCTCTGGCCTCCATTAACTACCTCTGGTTCTCTCCACCCCCGCCTCTTTCCCTATCCCTGCTTCACTCTGATGTGTGTGTTTGTGTGTGGGG
>OMNN01009992.1:14285-26039 GCA_900302755.1 Chromis chromis
GGGGTGGGGGTGCGGTGGGGGTGGGGTTGGAGTGACATAGTCATTTATCAGCCTTGCTGCTGGACTGTCAAGCTTAGACAAAGATGTGTAAAAGCAGAGAAGTGCTGGTTAGCGGCGGGTGAAAAATAATGGCTTCACATTAAGAATGTCAGGTCTTCTCTGAATCAGCACTGATTCACAAATCTTAATATAAATGTATATTTTTAGGTAAAACCAATAGTTATGCTCCCAAATGGTGTACAGGCTGTAATTTTAACTGCTGACTGTTGTTGTTGTTGTTGTTGATGATGTTGTAAATTGTGCAACTTTTGCTGCCTCTTGCCCAGGACTCCCTTGAAAAAGAGATTTTTAATCTCAATGGGACTCTCCTGGTTAAATAAAGGTTGAATAAATAAAAACAGGCACACATGTTAGATTAAACTTGGAGTTCATCTTAAAAAAGGCACTTTAACACTTTACAAAACTGAACCAAACTATGCTGTTGCACAGAAAAGAGCTTGATCTATAGTCCATTTCAAAAGCCCAGTGCTCATCCAACATCAGGCTCAACCTGTTATTGGCAGGGCCCATTATTGGATCAGTAGTCTGACTCAGCAGATGTAGGTTGCCTGTATAAGCCTGCCATTGGCTGATTATCTCATTCTTTTCCCACTCCACTATCCGGGTGTTAGTTTTCTTGGCCCTGGGGAAACAACAACAACCTTGAAGCAGCAACCTGCCTCGGTGAAAATGAAACTGAAAGTTTTGCTGATGATTTGGATCATGCAGTAAAGCTCTTAAAGGAACGTACCACCCACAGCTTGGTCTGTTTGCTGCTTGTCATGAGTAATATCCTCGGAACACTTAATGATGAATTCTGACACGAACAAGTGATGTAAAATCAAAAATTAAACATTGGTGGGCGCCCTGATAGCCACATGGTTATGTCGTGTGACCCAAGTGCAGAGGCGTAGCGTCTGTCCTGGGTTAGATTCCGACCTCGGACATTTACCGCATGTCCTTCCCCACTCTCTCCCATTTCCGACTCTATCCACTGTCCTATCTAATAAAGGCACAAAAGGCCAAGAATAAACCTTTAAGAAAATAAATGTAAACATTGGTAAAACATAAAGTTTGTGTTATGCCAAAATTTGATACCAAGATTTTTTAATTTTAATCTAAGTTCATATCTGTTTTTATCCCTCTGATTACTACTAATGGGTAATGGGTCAACCCCTCATACAGAATAGCAGTTTCCTTCCTGAGGGCTGCTTTCCACTGCTTGAGACAACACAGCGGAGCACTGCACTGCTTTTCCTTTTCTCCACAACACTCACTAACTTATTAATATGTTCATGAAGAAAGAGCACTTTCTAGTTAAAGCAGTTCATTTCATGTAACGTGAGTCCAAATTCTATCTGGAGACTGCTAAAGATCTTCAGTCCTATACTGGTGTGTTTAGGTGAGCTCCAGTGACATGGGATGAGTTAGGACAAAAACTTAGAATTAAAGGCCCAAAAGAAGAATGGAATCAAATCAAACGTGCCATTTGAATGTTAAGTTAAGACTGAAAGTGAAATGAAGTCAGAGTTCATGTGTCTTTTTGTTATTACCGTGCTTCAGTCAGCGTAAATTGAAAAGGGAAGCAGCCTGATCTGTCTTTCACCCACCAACTGTAACATCAACACTGAGAAACAGACTGCAGGCAGGAAAAGGAAGCTGGCAGAGAAGCACAGCCTCTTTAGGGAGTTTAAAAATAACTAATTTGTCAGTCGAATTAAATGAGTTTGTGAACATAACAGAGCAGAGTTCCCTGAATTATACAGGAATTACATTATTCTACCTGTACTTTGCATATATTTTCCACATCACAAGATGGCAACGTCAGGCACAGATAATTAGTCAGTAGGGCCCTGTCTCTTACCTCTGCATCTAAGTGTGTTGTGTATGGTACACAGGTAAATCAAGCTTCCTCTTTGTGATGGTAAGAGATCCTTTCTGCTGGGGTTGACTAGGCCTGAACTGAAGCAGCTCGTCAGTGGGACAGTGGAAACAGCCTTTCCCTGCCTGGCTGGAAGGCTTGTTAGATGAGAAAAGCTGCTTGGTGAAGTCTTCACTGTTACAAAGCTGTGATCAAGACATTTGGAACACGAAGATGATTATTTTGTTAGACTACTTGATCAAGGGCTCTACCTTGAATTGCCCATCGTAACTGACTCCGTGTGCATGTGTGTGCACTGTGTCTGGGTGGGAGCAGCTGCCAGGCTGGCTGTCTAACCTTTAGATCAAGCTGCTGCATATTTATAAGAGCAGTGGCTCAGACAGATGTACTGCCTTCTCACCCCCTCCCATTCTCAATCTGTTTGGCCATCCATATGTCTCTCTGTTTTGTAGGAACAAGAGGCTACCTCGCTGTTATTCAATCTGCATTAATAAAACAGGCAGGTTGTATTGCACATACATTGTTTTCAGAAGAATTCCTTTCGGTTGCTCAAACTGTCAGCAAATAGTCCGTGTGTCCAAATGCATGGAAGTGCAGACAGGCAAAACAGCTGACCAAGTGTGTTATGACCAGTTTCTCCACTGTAACGTATTGTAGTGAGACGATTGATGCATGCACACACAGCAGAGAGCATACTAACATATGTGTGTCTTTAAGAGTTACTGTTGTCCAGCTCTGCCTTTGTGAAACCTCAACGTTAAAGCAAATTCTACTGACAGTGTAGCTCGTTACTTTAACTCCCAGCCAGGTTTGTAGGCTACCTCTGCACTCTCATAGCATGGTCTCCTGTCCAAAACTGATGACTGATCTCTAGTCTGCCTGGTGTCAAGGACACTGTGTTGATATCTGTTATAGTTAGAGCCAGCGTTTGGTTTTCACCATAGTGCTGAGCTTTGGCTCAGGCTTTGACCTGCAAGGGTAAACAATGCAGCAGGGAAGATGGCAGCCATCTATGTGTTTATAAAAGAGGGAGGCTCATCTGGGTCCCCTTTCCCAACACACACATTCAGAAATCACATCTGGTACGGACAAAGGGCTGACCATAATGGAGCTGACTGGGTTGATGGGGGTGGGGTGGACGGGGCGGGTGGGGCCGTGACCTATGGAAATGACTCTGGGAGCTGAAAGGTAGCACTGAAAAGGGGGAATGAAGTTCACACACACACACAATGATCTAAGAAATGGAGTGGGGGCAGGGCAACATGTGGACGGTAACATGTGGAGCCTGTGTGTGTGTGTGTGTTAGCATATCTGCATTTTCTTTTTTTTAAATATTTGAGTCTGTGGATTACTAGAATTGAGTTCTCCATAAATGTGGTGTGATATTTTAGTAGAACCTGTGCAGGCTGCTGCCCATAAGGATGGATTTAACCTTTGTCTGCTTTGGTGACATGAAGTGTTTCAAAATGTGTAAACACATATTTGCACAAAAATAACTTGCAGCATGTTGAGGGTGTAACAATACACACAACTCCACAGCTTGTGAAGTACTATGTACATTAGCAGGAATGTAGCTCCACATGAGAAGCAGTACTCTGTTTATTTAAATGTGAAAGTGCAATACAAATATTTTGTCTCCAAAATGAATGAATAACTGTGATTGTGTCATGATTATGGTGATAATTGTGCAGCCATATAACTGACCTGGAAGTTCAGCGTTTGAGGCTACTCCTGCTAGCATGCTATAGCTGAGATAGCTAGTTTTGGCAATGTGAGTACACAAACCTAACCTGACTTCTAACAGTCAAATACGTTTACGCTACAATTGTGATATTTCTACAAAACAAGACAGAAGCAACGCAGTATATATGATGTCAGTGTCATGTTTGCTTTATGGATCATTGAAAAAGTCAATGGTGAAGATGAGTGTGAACAAGCAGTGAAACAATCGGCTGCTATTAAAGCTCTGACTACTAATAAAAAATGTCATACATTTACATGTAATAAGATTCTAATAGGACCTCTCAGTGTAATGCTATGCTGGAGAGTCGATCTCTATGGAGATTGTGGTTTCCATGGTGACAACAATAATTAAGTCAGCTCACGAGTTGGGCGAGAACAGAGGTGTGATGTGTTCATGTGACTGCACATTCACCAAGGTGTTGCTTGTAGAGAGGATAATAGTGTGCTGTAGGTGAACTGGAGTGTTGTTGGAAGATGAGGCACTGCACAGTCTTTGTCATCAGGACCTTTATCAGAGGTACAGGTGAGGAGTTGGGGTTTAATCCATTAGTGGAACACAATAGAGCCCCAATGCAGTTGTTTAACTAGTCACTGTCTTTCATTGTGTTTACATGCACTGAAGTAACTGGACCACTCTCTGCTTTCTCTACTTAATGGTCAAGATGATTTCCAAAATGAGGAACCTAGTTTTTGTTAATTGGAGAACACTGATGTCTCCAACATGTTTCCTCCCAGTGAATGCAGATGTCTCAGCCAGCTAAACATCTAACCAGCTTTCCAATTGTCTGTTTATGTGGAAACATGTCCAGACAGAAAGTATGCTTTGACAGCAGAGCAGCTGGAGGAAAGGAACAGATGATTACATGTAACCATGTGTCTCTGCATTCCAAATAATGTTATCCAAAGCTGGATGCTGATCCAGCCCACTTTGTTAAAATAGTGAGAGTGCATAGTCCTCTCTGGAGGATGCTCTCTCTATGTGCCCTCATACTTAGTTTACTTGACAAGGACGCTGCACATTTAACATGTACCACAATTAGCCACACTGGTTAGTTTCAGAGCTAGCCATACAGTGGGGAGAAACCTCCCTGAAGACAAAGATTCTAATAGTGATTTTCACACGTGTGCGTTGTGATCGCTGTTCTTTATTCAAATCAGTAATATCCAGACAGTTGCCACAATGCAGTCACATGCTTTAGCATTTCTTGTGCCAAGTCAGGTTGGATAAAGTAAAGCCTGTGGGAGCTCAGTCTGTTGACATAAAATGTAACTGACAACAATAGTATTTGGTAAATGAAACAAGTATGCTCACCTCAGTGAATAAGTGTGGTCTCTTTTGGATATAAAAAATACTGCAGTAGATTACAATGATCCCACATGAAGCAGATATTCATTTACGCTTACTGAGGGAAAGACCCAGTCTATGTCCAGAACACTGAAGTCCTGCCAGCTGTTGGTTTTAGAGGTCCTCACATTGTCTGGGTGTTGCCAACTAGCTGTTCTTCCCTCAAATACTAACTGGCCAAAGCCTCTTGCAATGTATTCCCAGTTGTGTTCTCATGGGAACGTATCTGTAGATATTGTCTGTTCATTTCAAAGTCTTGATCTAGAAAGTGTACAGCGCATGTGTAGAGCTCTTGTGTTCTACCAGACCAAAGATCTATGGCATAGATCCAACTCAACCCAGTTCTGATTCCTCTGTCTGCCTGCTTGCCTTTTGGAATGGCAACTTGGGAGAAATATTTCAGTGATGAAATCTAGGGCTGCAACAACGAATCGATAAAATCGATAAAAATCGATTATTAAAAGTGTTGGCAATGAATTTCATTATCGATTCGTTGTGTCGCACGATTTATGCGTCACTCACCATGTCACAGAGCCGTTTACTTCACCTGCAGAGCTTTGTCAATGCTGGCTGAGTGAAATAAAGTTTTAAAAAAACCCTTCAACATTGACCAAATGGTGTGCATGCATGGCGCTAAATATTGTATGAGGAGTGTGGATGCATGGTGCGCTTAAATAAAATGGTTTTCTGTATTTATTGATTTCAGGCAGAGTCTTGTGACGTGTTTACACATTGTGCATGTTCATATTGCTTTCAGTATAACAACTTTCCAGTCCGAACTAATTCATTAATACATTCTGGCTTACATGGTTAAATGTAAAAGGAACTGAATGTATTTATGCTAAATGAACTTAAGTATTAACTAGGGCTGGTCCCCAATATTCCAATGTCCGAATATTCGGTCGGCCGGATACCACCAATTGCTATTGGGAACAGCCCTAGTATCAACACAACTCTGACTTAAGAGTGTGAACTTCTGGTCCATCCTGGGCACTAGCTCTGCCTTTGCACTATTTAGCACTAATGGGCTTTGGCTGCTGTAAGCACACAAGCTATTATTACAAACACAGTAAGAGTCTTTGGGTACTCTGAAAGAACTCAATGCCCACCGGTCACCACAATTTGTGAGCAGTACTCTTTGTGTTCATTAGAGGGAATTTGCTTTACTGATGTTTATTTCTGTGTTCAGAGATTTGAGTATTTGAAAAAATAAAAGTCAGGTTGTATTTTCATCACCCGTAGACTTGACAGCAGCTTCGTCTACAGGGGAGATGTCTTCCTCTGAAGGTTTGTCAAGTTCAGAGGCCTGTTTGTTATGGATGAAGTGAGGCTGTGATGTGAGCTAGGTGACAGTTCAGTGGAGAATGGTGTTTAATTCAGGACGGCCATTTGAAATGTCCAACAGCACTGCTCATACAGATCTCAGGGACAGCAAAGCGCTGAGCATTTTGATTCTCTTTCACAGTATCTCATGTCAGTCGCTTTAATGTTTGTGGAGCCTGAAAATAGGGCTTTGTTCTAAACGTATGCCTCCCTCCCTCCCACCAGGGACAGTGTTTTCTTAAATATGTGCTCCATTGAAATGCCACTCTCAACCAAGCAGTACTGGTTGTATCGTGAAATGATGAAGTTCTTGAACTTGTACTAACTTGCTTCATCTCAGAACCCCTCTGACTAAGTAAAAACAAAAAATGAATCCTTCATTTGAAAGAGGGCGTCTGTGTTTTTGGGCATGGCTTGTTTTGACTGCAGAAAGGCTGGTAGCATGTGGGCCAGGCGGGTGAATTAAGAATGCATGAGGTCACATGAGGGAAGGATGTTGACCTAATTTTCAGTCAGATGAATAATAAAGTCTAATGCTTCCCTGTGTCTGGTCTTTTGCGAACACTGCTGTGTATCATAGCTTGCTAGCTAAATGAAATACCACATAGAGTAACATTAAAGGAGCTTGCCACATATTTATTAACGTGAGAATCATATAAGAAAAGCAGCAGAAGCTATATATATATTGTACACTTCCAGTTTGGACCACAGATTTAGTGTTTTTCCAGCCTCCAAGCCCGAGTAGTGTAGAACAGAGCTGGCTGCTTATGTTGACATCCAATGACATCAACAGGGACATATCTGAGTCTTTTAACAATCCCTGAGTTATTCCAGTAATCACAGCTTGCAGAGTGCCTTCCATAGTTCTCACATCTGGCAGCTAATGTGTACAGTAAATCTGACATCAACATGGCATACATTCTAATTATGTTACACACAAGATGCCAGTAATTGGGCTTCAGTTAAATGCCCACAACATGCTCAGGTTTACCACCCAGATGATCTGTAATGCTGTGTACCACCTGTGTTTTGATCCGGACCAGGTGGAGCTCATTAGCATTCAGTGATGAACAGACTTGAGATTCAAGGATCCAGTTAATGATGTTTCAGAAATGTATTTTTGTATTGAAGTACGATGATGTGACAAGTGCCAAGCACAGTTTGACAGAACACTGCAAGACCAACAGTTCAGACCTGTATTATGGTTTGCTTGCTTACCTTCCAGCCTTCAGTCTACTGAGACTCTACTTCAGACATGCAGATACTTCATATCTGGCAGAGTGATCGGCTCTGAGAACAGTTCCAGGTTCTAGTAGACTGATAGTGGAGCCCACACACTGGAGCTTGCAGGCTTTGCACAAATGAAATCTACCATTTTAGTAATAAATAACTGAATACAGCAGAGAAAAGATTGTTTTTCTCTGCAGACTATTGACATCAGCAGCTTGAATGTCCCACTGTAAGGCAATAAACTACTCTACACAAAGGGTTTTGGTGTGTGTTCTCCCAAGTCATAGATGGATCACTTAACAAGCTTAAAGACACAAAGTCAAAGCCTTTATTTAAAAGGAGTTTTATTGAAAGTCAGAGGGCTAAACCTGAAATGACTGCTTAAATATTAATGGGTTCAAATCTAATGTTACTTTTATTTTAAGTGTCAGTTCATTTCCCCTACATCTGATATTCCATTCATGACCAGAGCATGTAGTTGCCACATGTATGTATTTATGTATGTAATGTTACAAGTAGGTTAACTCGCAAAGAAAGTAACCGCTAATATTGAGCCTTTAAATTATAAATATCACAAGCGCCATCACTGGAAAAACAGTTGGCTAATGATTGTGAAGGTGACAACATGGAACATGAGTTAAGCCAAATCAGAGTAGTGTCAGATCGACAAAGCACAACAGGCCCTGCAAGCGAGCGACCAGTCAAAGCCAGGTTGATCAACTAACGTTTGGGTAACTGTTAAGGTACCACCTAGTAGTCTACATATGATGATTAAAACCATGATGATGGCACAGAGTTTGGATGACTGCAGCTGAGAGGACTGGCTGTCTGATGGGCTGCAGCATTTCCTCCTCCTCTTCTATGCGCTGCACAGAGCTTAAACACTAAGTGATAGATAATTCAGTTACTGCTTTGAACACTTCACGGCTCAGAGTGTGTATGTTTGCCCAGGTATGTGTGACTTTATGGTTTTTGTGTAGGTGTAGAGGAATTGAATTGCTATTGATTTGTGCACTGTCTTTTGCCGTTTCTCTTTCCCTCCTGCCCTCCACCGTGAGTCGATGTATTAGATTAAACTTTATCCGCTCTTTTCATTTGAAGCGTCTCCCGGGGCTTCCTCCACGCTGCGCTGTAGCCACTTAAAGCCTGGTCACGGCAATCTATCTTTCTTTCCTTCACTTTTTCTCTCCCCTCATCATTCTTCCTGCACTGTTAAATGAATGGTGCATTTAGCTTTAATCAGATTGTCAGGAATGGCATTAGCCTCATTCAGAGAGCTAATGCTCCTGCTGCTACTCGTATCTTCTGGGTGGGTTTGCTTGAGTTAGCAGGCTGAGGTTTGGTTAAATGATCTTTCTTCACAATGTGGTCAAACTGCAGTTTACACCTGCTGAAATCTGATCACTACACAAGTTTGACCACCTCCAAATGGGGCCTTCCTAATCTGATTACATTCTGATTATAGTGTGTTCTGTGTGCATTTACAGCGTTAAAGCAATAACATGCCTTTTTCTGTAACCAGATAAGTAATCTAGGGAGAGATCACATGTTAATATGAGGGGCAGATGGGGAATGTTTGAGAGGAATTAAGACAGGCTGCAGTTCATACCCAACAGTATGCTGTCTCAGCTGCTTGTGGACTGGATGGTAGATGTTTCACATCAGTGCAGAGATGATCATTATTTATTGGGCGGCTGTGGCTCAGGTGGTAGAGTGGGTTGTCCACTGATCGCAAGGTTGATGGTTCTATCCCCAGCCCCTCCACATGCTGAAGTGTCCTTGGGCAAGACACTGAACCCCAAGTTGCTCCCAATGGCAGGCAGGAACCTTGCATGGAAGTCTGTCACCATTGGTGTGTGGATGGGTGAATAAGAAACACATTGTAAAGCACTTTGAGTACCACTAAGGTAGAAAGGAGCTACATAACCATTTGCCATTTACCATTATTGTATGTTGTATTGTGGTACAATCCCTTTCTTCCTGAACAGACTTAGGCATCATATTGTTTGGTGGCAAACTTGCCCCATCCCACTGGGTTGCTTGCCAGCCCTAGATGTCATGACACTGTACTGAAATGGTTCCAGCTTTTTTCGAAGTAAAATGTCCGTATCTTGTACGTTTGCTCTTACTTTTCTGGTGCGGAGCGGAGTGTGACAGCGGAGTTGCTAGGTCCGTGTACTGTAACATCGGTGGTGTATTACAGCCTCTGCTCAGCGGCACACTATAGCCTCCGCAGCTACCAGCGACTGTCGGCGCCCGGCGGGGGCGCGCACGACTAGTCGAATATCAAAATTACTATTCGAATACCACCACAACGAACGAATATTGGAATATTCTGGACCAGCCATACTTAAATGCACTGTAACTGTGCACTGACTGCCTTGTAGTTGTCAGATATTCGAAACATAGGATGTGATTAGAACATAGATGAGGCTGCACCTGCAAACTGGCCAAAAGATTAGACTTCAAGTTGTCATGTAAAAACAGATTCTGCTTACCTTGTGATTTATCTGGTCTTTAAAGGGTTTGACACGTTTTTGATTGTTTCCCATTTCCACTGTACAATAGCATTGTAGAGCCATCTTGGTATACAAACAGTTTTGTACACATCCAGGGATATGGGTAATATTCTGAGGAAAACAAATCCTGATCAAAGTCACATCTTAAATGCTTTATTTCAAATCCTTTGTGGTAGTGCACCATAGAGCTGGATGCCCTGGCAGAGACATTAGTGGGCAAGGTGTGACATTACAAAGTTTCCAGAGCTGATAACACTGTCACGGCTTTTACTAAACATGTTACTGCCATTTAATATCCCCCACCTATCACAACCTGTAGCATGTGAACCTATGGATTTTTCTTCTTACAGTTTGTGCTTGCAAATGTGGGAAGCCTCCCTCCTCTCCTCCTCCTCTGCATCTCATCCAAGGTCCTTTCCTCTTGTGGAGAAAGATAAATGGCTGCTTGCTGGAGAGAGTGCTCCTTTTGCATCGTAGTTAATGCAGAGGTAAATCAGGGGCTGTGGGAGGTGACTGACATTGGTACTGAGGTTACAGTGATATATAGCAACAGGCTAATATTAGCTATTTAATGAAACCAGATCCTGTTCAGTGGTTCAGGGTTTTGTCTGCTGCAGTGATTTCTGTAGTTAATAATGCTGATGCATAGCCGTGATGGGTTGGCCACCAGAAAAATAGATGTTGAGCAGAAATGGCTGAGGGGGGCTGGATTTAGTAAGGGTAGACTTAAGAGTAGCATCATGGTGAACAGATGCCTCTGGCGTTGTAGTTATACTCTTAGCTAGCATTGTAAGGTGAGAAAAGCATAACCTAACATCACTTATCACTCCTGCCTGACAGCTGGACCTGGTTGTGGCACCTTGTTCTCATAGTTATCCAGTAAGAGCTGTAGGCGTGGCACAGCCGCACTAACCTAGGTGGTATCAGGGTGAGGGAGACTTTCAGTAAACAGGCTGCTCAGAATGAATAAATGATTCCTCTCCTCTTAGGTGAACCATTTTACAGCAGTATTTTCTATATCTTAGTGAGACACGAGTTAGCCCTCCATCTAGCCACTAAATAAATACCATTTATTCTAATTCTGAAAAGATACTCTTGCCTTCATAATAATCACCATTGCAGTCAGACTTCAGGGACACCACAGCAAGCAGAATAGCCAGGACAGTCCAAAAATGAATCAAACTGATACAGGAAAAAATATTATCAGAAGGCACATCTCGTGATCCTCATCACCTTCTTCTGATGATGGGAAACGGTCAAGTCAAATAGTTTTTTCATACTCTGTTTATCCATTTCACAAAGTTCTGTTTTTCCCCGCCCACAGCTGTTCACACCAACTGCTTGGTAATGTACCTTTAACTATAAATAGTTCTAAAAAGTGTTCACTACATTCATTCAGTGGTACATGAAATGATCCTTGGGCCTTTTCTGTGTGTTAAAAATGCCCTCTGTGGAGCACTGTGACACTGCTGCAGTGAGACTGAAACCCCTTTCAGACATGGGGCATGGAACATAGCTGGCTTCATCATCTGTTAAGGGACAGCATTCTATGTCATTCAGACAGAAGTCACTTATCTGTTGATGTTCCTTGCGGCTGCATTAAAATATACCACCACAGTGCCACAGAGTGCTGCGTTATGGAACAAATGTATCATTCACGTGAGACTGGACAA
>OMNN01009996.1:4401-16987 GCA_900302755.1 Chromis chromis
CATTCAAGTTTAATACTGTAAATATATATTTATAAAATTAGATACAATTAGTGACAATTAACGGAGAAAGAAGTATTAGTTCTGTGATTTTACATAGATTTATTTGTAAAATCAGAGAAATTTTATTGCAATTTTACAAAAAAAAAAATCTTAAAGAAATGGGCTTTTAGCAGTTTATAATATCCAAAGCATTAACACCAGTGAACAAGTCAGTCCACTGTTTAGATCAGGTGTGAGGATTATTGCTGTGAAGAGATTAATAATGTTCCAGGTTATTTACTGTGGAAGACTGCAGCTCGTTTGCTGTGTTTAATATTGTAGCGACTTTAAGAAACGGTCGCTTTGACCATGTAGGCAAACACCCAAAACCATGGGAATGTGAAATGAGTTGTTTTGTGATTGTTACTTTTGTTGTACCATGTTTGAATATGGGTTGTTGTGGATGAAAGAAGTGCTTTTTGGTGTTTTTGTAGCCAAGAGGGTTGTGGGGGGATAGCTAGCAATGGGCCACCATGACAGAGACTTCTGTAGCAGTTAATGGCTTCTAGGTGTTCACATTCAAGTATTAGGTCCATACTGAAATTGACTCTATTCCTGTAGCCATGTAGCCTGTGGGGAACAGGAAATGCACTGCCATCTGAGATATCTCTATATATTTCGAGTGTTTCTTACACACGGTTCTACAGTTTCTCAGAGGTAAATCCAATAATTTTAGAAGTGAAAATACATTTTTAAGGTTAAATATCTGACAAGTTTACAAGATTTATATGTAAAATTACGTGTAAAAAGTCATATTACACTTGAGATGATCTAAAACCAGTACATTCTTGCAATTTGTAACCAAATTACTACTTTAACAGCAGCTTTTTGACATTTTTTACATAAAATTCTATACTAAAACCCAACTAATGATGGTACTTTTCTGCAGTGTTAAACCTGATCACTTGTATCATAGTCATGCGTTTGACTATGTCTACAGGTAGTTTGTTTTTGCACATGTAATGTCCTTCATTAAACATTGAAAAGCCCCCAAGAAAACACATCACCTCATGTAAGGCTGAAAACTGTATTTTATTATGGAAAATTACTGCATTTTTATGAAATGGCTATTTTCTATTAATTCGCTGTATTTTTTGGCGTCCCAGCTGCAGAGATATTATGAGTTGTTTTTTTTGCTTTTAGTCTTTGTGTGTATCCGCGTGTAGAATATTTCATCCCCATCGCTCACAGCTGATAAATGTTTCAACTGTGGAAAAATGGTCCCTTTGTGTTAATTTGCTGCTACAGGGGAAAAGCATTTGAGTAATACTGACATACAGGTAAAGCGCCCGTAAACCAGGACTCTGAGGAGCTGGCATTCTGCTGTGGCCTTTGATTGGCAGGGGAGCAAATGGCACCAGCATCTGGAGGCTCTTGGATCAGACCCTGATAAAAAAAAAAAATCCGCACGCACACACACAGACACAAAACCGAGCAATAAACACATGAACCCTTGCACAATCCCTCCAGCCCCCTTTGTGTCTTTGTCTCACTCTGAGCAGGACTATCAATCCACCTGTGCAGGCTTCACTTTGAAGCAGTTGAGAGAGGAAATGTGCTCTCATTAACAAAATCACCCCTCGAGTTTTTTCCTCATGTACAATCTATAAAACTCAGTGTTTTAAGTAATTTGCCATTAGTCATTATTTAGCTTTCGTGATGGACGTGATTAAGTTCCACAGTTCTCTCTGCCTCTCTCCCTCTCACACACAATTTACTCTGAAATCTACAACATGCTTGAGACTCAGAGTGATTGATTTTGGTGTATTAGTCCACTGCCCACTGTGTCATGTAACCTAACGTCCATGTTGATGAATCGTCTGTCTTTCTGGCCTAACGGCAATTAACTTGGAAGTTGAGGATTACATCCATCTTGTCCAGCTGCATTTTAGACCCTAATGTGGCTGTTTAAATCAGACCCACAAAGCATTTGACTTTACAGAAAGCCAATGATTGCATTACTCCCTCCCTTTACATCAACTCAGACCTTATAAAGTTAATGCTCCCAATTATCTATCCCCAGTCAGGCTTTTAACCCCGTCTGTCTTTTGTCTCCTCAGTCGTCTTATCAATAGAAATAACGTTCTGAGTTTTCTTGGTAATTGCGTTAATTTGAAAAATGAATGCAAATTATTCCCTCCACATATGCGCACATACTGTAATGTCTCATTTTCTTATGTCTATAATGTGTATAAAATTGCCATACTTAAAGATACACCTTTGTCATATTTTCATAGCTTGCATTTTCTGGAAAGTATTGACGTTTTTTGGCTATAATTACCTCCTCATTTTGTTACCTGCAATCCACCCATCAGTGATAGGCCCCGCTTAACCTTGCCGATAAAATCCCAGCTGAATCTTACCCTTCAGCAGAGAAGCAGGAAGTAAAATGCAGGGCTTCGCGAGGTCACCTCTCCACAGTGTTATACACCAGAGCACCAGGCCCCTCCATTTAGCAAAGTAATTCAACTCATTACCTCTCTCTCCAAACTGTATGCATGGAAAGTGTTATGCCTGAGCAGCTATAGGCTCTTAAGCTGCCTTTGGTTTATGAGGCACCCGCTATGTGTGTGGGTGCATGAGCCATCACACATGCTGAGTATCTCCCTCCTGTGTCTCCAAACATTGATAAAGCGCTCGGAGGGAGAATTTCTCTGTTTTGCATCATAGCCTGAGGCCAAAAAAATAAACAAGCCATAATACAAGTTCAATGTGCACTTTTCATTGGCGGAAAACACGTGATAAGTAATTGGAATTCTAGTAATTTGCTAGTTTAAGAGAAAGTAAACTAGAGTTCATGGAGGTGGAGAAGCTGGATTCTGCAGTTTGAAGCATATTTCATAGCTTGTTGTTTATGTACATGTATTTAAAAAAAATAAAAAATTATTTGCATTTGCAAGGAATCTGTGTAGTGATGCTTACACTGACAGATTTTTTAGCAATTAGACACTTTACTGTTGTGGAAATAGGTGATGTGACTATACGTAATCTTACAAGTTTGATAACTAGAGTTTATTTTTGCATCTATGGTTTAAAAAAAAAACTAGGTATATTTGGCCATTGTGGGCAGAACTTCTTTATGAAAAAGTTGGATTTGCTTTTTGTGTCAATGAAATTAGTAAAGCTTTTTGGTAGGTATTTAGACAATGGGATTAGCCGGAACTTACCATACAGCAATTTTATTTCCTGACCATACATCACCAGTGACATTCAGTGGTGCTAGAATGCTGAATTAATCAGAAACAGAAAATCAAGCCTCTCAAAAGTGGCAATTTTCAATTTTTCTGTATCTTCTGGGACAGCAAACTGTATTTGGAATTGCTGGTTGAACACAGTACACAATTTAAAAAATGGGCCTTTAGGGCTGTAAGAAACATTTTTCACTATTTACTTGTATTTTTTGGACCGAACAATAAATTGATTTATCCAGAAACAAATGGACCGGTGGATGGAAACCAGTGGATTAGGCAAAAATATTCGCATTGCGTACTGATACTGCAATAGAAATTTGAAGAGCATTCAGAGAGCTCGGTCCTCTGCCCAGGCCAATGCCATGTCTGGATCCACACCAAAATTTAATGGATTCTTCCTTTGGCTATGCTCCACCTCTCCAACAAGTTTCACGAAACCTGGCTAGGGATTTTGTTTTGTGTAATCTTGCAGACAGACAGATACACAGTACTGAAAACTTCTACAGTATATAGGATCTCCACCTGTTTATTTATGTTAACCAATATTTTTATTAAATACTTTCACTTCACTTTTACTTCCGATTCTGATTGGTGGGCTGTGCAATAATTCTGCCCTTGCTGGTGTCTTTGGCCTGAACCTATATTATACAACAGAGGGTGGATAATAGCTGGGAAGCACTTGTCAGTTTTCTTCGACTACATTCAGACAATGTGACTTAAATGGACCTTCACTTCTAATGTATAATTTCTTGTTCATTTCTTGGGAACATTCAAGCCCGGCTGCTCCTTGTCCATCAGCTAAGATAACTGCCCGTGTGATTTGTGCGGTGCAATAACGCTCACGGCCATTTCCTCTGTGAATTATTGGAGCCAAGAATACCACCCTGTCCTGCAATTAATGACACTCCATTGATTCAACCCATTCCCCTTCAGCAATGAAAAAAAAAAATCTTACTAGAAGGGTTGTTCTTCCCAGGGGATCTTATGGTAGTCACAGATTTGTTTAGGTTAATGCTCTTAGTTTAAATTTTCCTCCGGGGACATAACCAGCAGAGCTTCACCAATATATTAACCATAACAGACGGGAAATCAAGAGTTCACTCAACATTTGATTTGCAGGAGAGTGATGCCTGGTTTATTTGCAAAAGCTAACGTTGTGTTAAAGTGGATTTTTATGCCCGGTCAAACACGTCTGTTTTTCATCGTTTCACTTCACCCAGTGAGACTGAGGTCAGTTCAAGCTGGCTGAGGTCTGAATATTCATGATCAGTTCAAAGCGCTGTTGGGATTGGATAAAAATTCCTTTTAACTAGCGGAATTCAGCTCATTTGAAAGTGGTTATATGATTTAATAGTAGTAGTGAGGATTATTTCTCATCCCGGTGGATTTCAGGAAGAAGGCTCAGACCAGCCTCTGACGTCTCATGATATTCCTCTTCTCTGTTACTGACAGCAGTTGAAAACAAAGATCATTATCCTCCACCAGCTCACAGTCTCTGCCTGTTACTGTTCCCCTTCTGTTTTGTTCCTCCCCCCCGCCTTTACACAGCATACTGTACGCCCTATTTAGTCAGAAACAACCTTACAGATGCACTTGCATCCACACTCGCACATTCACATGGCTGGCAGATGGCACAGAAAGCTTTCCATCAGCATTATAGGGCCAGGGAGTGTGTTATTGGTCAGCATCCAATACTCGGGGACAAAGAATCCTGCAGTATGAGGCAGAGGCAAAGGCTATTGAGAGCAAAGTAAGACCCCTCAAATATATGGAAGGTGATAAAGGAGAGATATAGGAGAGGTTTGAGTGAAATGCAGTTTATCTGCTGACTTTAAAAGTTACGGCATGAAGCATAAAAGATTTACCTTGAATGAGCCCCAAATAGATTTTTTTCACCTCTGTGACCTTCATGATGGGTCGATGTGTGCATACTGTGAGTGGATATGATTGCAGGGGTCTCATGCAGCTATAAAATCTAAATACTAATAAAAAAAAAGAAAGATTCAGCATAATATGTTTTTGCACCCTGGTGTTGATTTAATCTTTCATGAGATTTTTATTATTTTAACAGTAGTAGGTCATGACCGACAAGATTGGCTGTATGCGTCTTTATACTTCTACTTGACTCAGAACTATTTATTTTATTGCATTTATGTTACTTTCCATACAAAGCATATGACCAGTTTTGATCATGGTGTGTTGTTGAAACTGAACTTTTCTCCCTCTCTGGCAGCTGCAACATAAAAATGCAGTGTACACATTAATGCATCTGTAATAATCATGAAATTACAAGATAAAATAACAATGATGGGGGTCGGTTCTGTTGCACAATGGCTGCTTTAATATTCAAAGTATATCTTATTGATAATACTGTCTGTGCACCTTAACTTGAGTACAGTTTTTAATAAAAAACTTTGATTCTAGTGTCCACAGGATTGGATTACCCCTCCACCAGTGTGTTTTATTACATTCTACCATGGTTACCTACAAATAATAATTGCATTTTATTTTTCTAAAACAAGTAAAGCCTTGATCTATCCAGGAAGGACGAGATTTTCGGTTGAGATGGCCAATGACTCACTTTTCACAGCTGACAAACTTGCTGGGTATCCGCTCATGTGCTGAGCCTCCCTGGTTTCTCAGTGCTTTAATAATGAGTGCTTTGTTGATCATGTTGCGTTCTGTGTAAACAGATGGTTAATTTGCTTTAATTTCCTTAAGCTTAATTTGCAGATCTTTTTGCACATTTGATCTGTAATGATAAGACGTGTGTTGCTCCTTTTCAGGTGTAAATTTAACTGGAATGTTTCTCCTTTTACCTCTTGTAAAATAACCTTGTTACAGCTGAGGAGCAACAACAGTTTCACCTTTCTAAAGCCACAGCAGCAAAACACATTGACTTGTCCGATGCACTCAATCCAATTTAATATCAAAGAAACAACCCGTGCAACTGACTGTCTAATGAATTTCGGTCTTGGTTTGCTGGTCTCGCCCAGTTTCCAGGTGGTATTGGTTTTTCTTTTTGTATTCACCTCACTTCCACTGCGGCGTTTCTCTCCTCACAAGTGAACGCAATAAGATTGAAAATCTCTTTTTCGGCAAAGACCTGCAGCAATGAATAATGTCTTGCTGGTTCTGCAGCTGCAGCTGCACCTGCCGCTGATGGAGACAAAAGCGGAGACAATGAGCTTTGATCTGATGTGAAGTCTGGTAGCCACCTCTGCGTGTAGCCATTGACAGAAAAGCATCCTGGCGACATGGTGTTAATGACTTTGACTAGAACAACATAATGCAAGAGCCAGTGCCTTCAGGCTGGACCATGTTAATGAATTTGTCCTTGCTTAGATGCAGCCCAGAGGATATTGAAAAACACTTCACTGTATTTAATACTCAGCCTATAGTGATGTATGTTAATGCATATTTCATATCCAAACCCACACCATAAAGCTGCAGAAATGTGTCACTGATATTCAAAAGTATTCCCCGACAACTGCAATCTGAGTTTCTAATAATAATAATTTCAGCATCCCTGAAATAAAATGCACTTTTCTTCCTCTTCCTCTTACATTAGGAATGTTTTTTTTTATTTGCTGTGATGGACCATACCAAAACTGTTGGGGCATCTACAGTGGAGAACAACAAAAGTCATTAAAAGCTGTGGGATTTCACTAGTTTCTGCGGCAGAATAAAAGGCAGAGACAGAATGGGGATGTGGAAAAGCAGGGGCAGATCAAGAGAGAACTGAAGTTGAGAGATTGAGATTGATGATGGTTAAAAAGGAGGGAAAAAAAGCAGGCAAAGGGAAGTGGAGATAAAGGAAGAGACTGTGCGGGTTCATCAGAAGAGAGCTAAGAGGAGGAGAATTCAGTACTTCTGGAAGAGATGCAGCTGTCCTCGCTCTGAGTGACTGTTGCGGAGTCAGACTAATTGATAAAGTATGCATAGTTAATAAAATCTATGGCCATCTGTCTTTGAGTTATAGTCTTTCTGTGACAAAAGCGCTGTGACAGGGTGGGTAAGAGGAAAGATGACACCGAAAATGGAATCCCATTTAGCGGCCGCACATCTGCTTGGAATTAATAGGACTTGGGGAGATAGTTGCAGCTCGCCATTACTGCAGAATGACACTTCTGACAGGTCAGTTTTACTGTCATGATGACACCCCTCCCCCCTCATCTCCTCCTAACGTGGAGGTCATAGCATTGACGTCATATATAAATGAATAAAACTGTGACCTGAGACACGGAGCATGACGCTTTACATAATTCAAATGAGATTCAAATGCCAGGATTCAAATGAGATTCAACGAGTACAAATCTGACCTATTAGCTTGCTGTTTATGCTAATGGTCGACTTCTTTGTATCTCCTGGTGCAGTAAATTGGTTCTTTTGCGATCCTCGGTTGGTCTTTTCCACAGCGATTACATTAATTAGTTTGTTTTTGTTTATTACTTCTCCAGTCTCATATGATTCCAACAGAAGCCACAGTTTTGCTCACTGTTTGGGTGGCCAGCACTTGGCATAACTCAGACGTGACTAAGCCAAGACATGTTTCATAACAAACTGAGGTTAGCTGCGATCAGTAAGTGGCTCTGTAGTCGGCACACATAGTGATCCGTTACATAGGGAAGTCACTCCGTGCGCTAACGCAATCACAGCACCGGGACGGTGGAACAGCAGACACCTGACCTAGTGGCCAGAAATAGCATGCCATTTGTTTGTTCACAAACTTAATACAGATCACATGCGCTGTGTAATATCACCAAATTCAATTCCCGAGTAGGGTAAGTGGAGGAGAGCGCCATAAAATATGTTCTTACTCACACAGGCCGGAAATCTGACTTCCAAATGGCTCCATGGATAATTTAAGGTTCACAGCAATAAACGTCTCACATGGCAGTATTTCATTAGTGGAGGCGCTCGGGTTATAAAACGCTTACTTGATTCTGTTGTCTCACCTCCCACAGTTAGAACTCTATTTCACCGCTCACATGAAACGTTATCTAAGCGTGTCCCTGACGCCTTGAATGCATGTTCACCTCACACTGATTTTATTATAATGAATCAGCAGAAAAAAACCCCAGCACTACACAGCAACCATCTGCTGAGACTTTTTGCTGCGGTTTGCGATTGTCAGCACTGTAAGAAAAGCATAAAAGAGGCATAATATGACCTGTATAGTGGTATTAAGTGGTATTCTTCCAAATACAGTGCACGGTGTCTCCCGACTCCCCTGCAGCTCTGCCTGGGCCAACTGCTTTATCCTCAGAGTAAGTCTGGCTTTCTTAATGGATTTTCTCTTTCATAGAAGTGGCTTTAGAACAGTCTCAATCTGAATTTGAAGTGACACCGTGCTGTTGAGGCTGGCTCACTTATGGTGGAAGCCCTCCCTTGTTCTCCCTGAGTGACTGGGGTTGCTGAAACGTGGCGCCGAGTGTTGTGGTGCTCACTCCTTAGCTGTCACTCCCGGTAAGATAACCTGAACGCCCAACTCTGGAAGACAGCTAAAAAGTTTTCTGTCACGGAAGTGTCTGTAGGTAGATGGATGTAGCTCTGCGTCGCTACTAAATCTGTCTCCTCACTGAACACCTCTCTGAGACATGAAGAGGCTGCTGTTTAATTTATTGTCATGTGCCTCCTCTGATAGACACAGGTGGTGGCTGCAGTCAGAAGGCTTCATGTTTGTCATTCTTCATTTACAGTGCCGTGAAAAAGTATTAGAAATCTTCTGTTTTTCGTTATTTCTCACACTTAAATGTTCCAGATCATCAAAGTAATATTTATATCTATTGAATCTTAGACAGAGATAACCCACAAAACACAAAATGCAGTTTTCAGATGATGATTTATTAAAGATTTATTGAAAACCCATATCACCCCTGTGAAAAAGTAATTGCCCCCCTAAACCTAATAACTGGTTTAGCCACCCTTGGCAGCAACAACTGCAGTTAAATGTTTGTGATAGCTTGTGATCAGTCTTTTACTTTGCCATGGAGGAATTTTGACCCACTCTTCTCTGCAGAGTAGTTTTAATTCGGTCACATTAGAGGGTTTTTGAGCATAAACGGCCTTTTAAGGTCTTGCCACAGCATCTCAATTGGACTCAAGTCTGCACTTTGACTTGGCCACTCCAAAACCTTCATTTTGTTCTTTTTGAGCCACTCAGAGGTGGACTTGCTTCTGTGCTTTGGGTCATTGTCATGCTGCATAATGCATTTGTGCTTGAGCTTTAGGTCATGAACTGATGGGTGGATATTCTTCAGGAGGATTTTCTGATAGAAAGCAGAATTCATGGCTCCATCAATTATGACAAGTCATCCAGGTACTGTGGAAGCAAAACCACCCCAGACCATCACACTACCACCACCATGTTTCACTGTTCTTTTTGTGGAATGCAGTATTAGCTTTACACCAGATGTAACGGGTCCCATGTCTTCCAAAAAGTTCCACCTTTGACTCATCAGTCCACAGGATGTTATACCAAAGGTCTTGGGGCTCATCTAGATATTTTTTTTGCAAATGCCGGACGAACCTATATGTTCTTTTTGGTCAGTAGTGGTTTGCGCCTTGCAACTCTCCATGGATGCCATTTTCGCCCAGTGTCTTCCTCATTATGGAATCATGTACACTGACTTTAACTGAGGCCAGTGAGGCCTGCAGATCTTTTGATGTTCGTCTGGGTACTTTTGTGACTCCTAGATAAGATATTGACGCGCTCTTGGAGAAATGTTGGTAGGCCGGCCACTCCAGGGAAGGTTCACCACTGTTCCATGTTTCTCCATTTGTAGATAATGGCTCTCACTGTGGTTCTCTGGAGTCCCATAGCCTTAGCAATGGCTTTGTAACCCTTTCCAGACTGATAAATGTCAATGACTTTGTTTCGCATCTGTTCTTGAATCTCTTTAGAATGTGGCATCATGTGCTGCTTTTTGAGACTGACCTTTAGCTACTTCACAAGGCCAGACAGGTTCTATTTAGTGATGTTTAGGTTCAACAAGCCTGGCAGTAATCATGTGTGGGTGTGGCTGGTGAAATTGAACCCAAATGCAGAATGAATTTTGTCATTTGGTAGATTGCTAAGGGGGCATTTACTGTACTTTTTCACATAGGGCAAGATGGTCTGGACAGCATTTTTACTTCAAAAAATAACATTTAAATGACTCTGATGATCTGAAACCCTCTCAGATGTACGTCGCTTTGGATAAAAGCGTCTGCTAAATGAAATTGTATTTGTAATTGTAATTGAAACATTTACGTGTCACAAACATGCAAAAATGGAAGATTTCTTTTACTTTTTCACGGCACTGTACATTGTCTTGTCCCTGTACAAAATACGGCTTGCTTTATATTTTATCCCACAAATGATAACTGACAAAGCGATTTCGACAGATTATGAAGTATGCATGCTGTACTTGTCTTGTTAAATTAGTGCTTATAGTTAATTTTAAAAGGCTGTCAGCTGCCACTGTTTTAATCGGCACAATCAGTCATAACTGTCAGGTTATTTGGAATAAGCTGATTATTATTTTGAAGTGTGCCTCTATAATGTCAAGCGAATGCTCACTGTGCATTTAGAGGTGGACCACTTGTCATTCAGCCGAGGTTTCAGGGGTTTTATAGATGACTAAAATTAACACCTTCCATTACTAATGAGCCCACAAAAGACAAGGTAATTCTGAGTATCGTCCCCTGTTGTGCAATTAGGCTTAAGTCTGAAAATAATAAGCTATTGTAATGACTAATTATTTGCCGTCATATTTGTGTGTGTAAATGTGTGCCACCGTTTCTCACTTGCTGTCTGGATGGCTCTGTAGGACCGTATTTTCTCAGCTCAACCTTTATGAATATGTTACCATATTGAGCAAAGAAAAGCATTGATTTTTTTTTTTGTTGTTCTTGGTTTGCCTTGATACTTCAAAGACATCATCTTCATACCCCAATCAAGACTACTTTTTTTCTTAGCTTGTGAGGATTTTTTTTTTTTTTAAGTCAATTTGAATTACTCTGAATGACAGCTTTAAAATGAGTTTCAGGGGTAATGATGGCAGAAAGTAGAAGTTGACGGCAGAGAGAACGTGCGCGTCTCACACTTCTATTATTCAGGTTCTGTCTTCATCATTATTTTGATAGAAGAAGAAAAGAGCATTCTTTTTTATTAGATGGAAAAGTCAGGGACTTTTCATCATGACACATCTTAGGAGCGGCTCAGTTAGATCTCGAGAAGTTTTTAAAGGGAGCTGACGATGTTTGAAAAAGGTTACGCACTTGGAGGCCTCTTCCGCACACGGGCTGATAGATAATGATTCTCATTGACAGAAGTTACCAGATAAAACGGCAGCGGCTGCCATTTTACTGAACTGACAGTTAGCTAGGCCCCACTGCTATACATGTGAAGCTTTTTATTCTCACACAGCCCACATGTCGTTTACAGTAATAACAATGGCAGATTCACTCCTCCAAATTATCTGCCAACTGCATCTACCAAGCTATTTATGTCAAGTCACGGTTAATAATATGGCATGTCTAGAACTACAGCCAAAGTGTTTTCCAATAGAGAAATAACATTAATGTTAAAAATGCACCTGAATTGGGCACCCCGATAGCCTAATGGTTACATTGCGTGACCCACATGCAGAGACGTAGCGGCTGTCCTGGGTTCAAGTCCGACCTCGGGCATTTACCGCATGTCCTTCCCCACTCTCTCCCGTTTCCGACTCTATCCACTGTCCGAATAAAGGTGAAAAGCCAAAAAGAAATAAATCTTTAAAAATGCACCTGAATAAAAATAAGGTTAGGACCATGCAAAATTATTTATTTGAAATATTGCGGTTAAGGCCTACAGTATTGTATTGTAAACACATTTAGATGACTAATTAAAATATTAACGTTAAGCCTTTATGACATTATATGTAATACATATATATCTGACTAAGATAAGATAAGATAAGCAAGGGAAAAAATAAAGCAGCAAATGAGATAAAGCAAACATAATAGGGGCATAGGTAGAAAAATAAAAATAAATATTGTACAGATTCACCTATATCTAGAAATTCAGATATTGCTAGACTTATCTGATTCTTCCATTAGTAGAGAAATCTGATAATTAAAATACTGATATTGCACAGGTTCTATTAAAACTGCACAGAGTCCTAACAGTCTATAATGTCAAGATTAAGATTCAGGGGCTGAACGGTGGCCCGGTGGTTAGCATCGTCGCCTCACAGCTAGAAGAACCCCGGTTCGCGTCCAGGTTAGGACGTCTGGGATCTTTCTGTGTGGAGTTTGCATGTTCTCCCTGTGCAGCATTGGTTTTCACCGGGTGCTCCGGCTTCCTCCCACAGTCCAAAAACATGCTG
>OMNN01009999.1:6618-23905 GCA_900302755.1 Chromis chromis
CCTAAAGATATTAGGATTCTGGACAATAATATTTTATTGTTGTTTTTGGTCTTTGCGAAGGATTTGTTGACAGTCAGAAAATTATGGACATGCCAAGATTTTCTGGCTATCAAAACCATTTCAAGATCAAATATTTGTATCATTCCGATACTGAATAAGTAAATTCCATCACAAGAGAGGCCCTGGGAGCTAAATGACAAACTGCAATACACTTGGTTCTGTTCCAGTTAAAGACTCTCTCACCCAATATTTCCTGTCTGCCTCTTTGCTATTAACTGTCTTTTAAAGGCAAAATATGTCCATAGAATAATCTAAGACTTTAAGTACGTTCCCGTCCTCATAAGTGACAGAATTTGTTGCTTTGAATCACGGTAAAGATGGCTTCAATACCATAGAGCAGAAATTAAACCACAAACGAACTGTTGGGCTGCCGTTTGGCAGAACTGGCAGGGCAAAAGGGAAAACATTAATCAGGCCACCATTACATCAGCCCATATAACGAACTACCTCAGAAAAAATGTTACAGTAGTAGGTGACAAAAGCATCAGCAGATTAACAGACGCACAGCTGTTACATTGTTACAATCCACATTACATTTGACTCCTGCGTGTTAGAGGAATAGTTGTGCATTTGTGAAAATACGCTTATTTGCTTTCTGTTTGAAGAAAAAGAAGAAAAAAAAGCAGATACTGTATGAAAGAGAAGAACGGTAAACTGGAATAAATTGCTGTTTGTCAGAAGCTAGTTCACACACAAAACTCTAAAGGACAAAAAAAAAAAAGAAGCAAAATATGGTGTGTAACTTAGTAATCTTTGAAGGGGTTGGTACTGAAGGCGTTTGTCTTTTAGCTCTGAATAAAGCCTAACTAGCTGTTTTCCTTTGCTTCCAGTGTCCAACTCTGTAAACACATAAGATTGTTAGCAATCTTCTCATTTTACTCTCAGACAGAAAGCACAAGAACATATTTCCAAAATTCTTAAAATATCATTTTAACAAGAGATGGCACTCAAAAATCAAAGTTTCTTAGGTACATTGCTACTTATCATACTGCATGTGCTGTGTAGTCAAATGTTTTTGTGCACAAAAAACATTCTCATGGGGCTTTTTGCAACTGTAGCTTGGATTAACATCTGGAAATTGTCAATTTTCAAATGCCACGAAGCCTTTGAAATGACATTTAATAATGCCCCTCAGCCTTGAACTTGTATTGACGTTTGAGTGCAAATCTCTGTTCCAGTTCCTGATTTAGACATCAACTATGATGTTATATATTTTTAGAAGTTCACCCACAAATCAATTCAATATCAGTGAGTTAGCCATGCACAATGATTGAATGAGTGCCCAGTGTGGATTAAGACTCATGCAGAACTTCCCAAAGCTCCCATCAAAGTGTCAGACAGTCACACAGAGAGGCAGACACTGTACTGTACCATATTGACTATAGATTTTATCATCATTTTCTCCTCGGTACCCGCCTCGCCTTCTTTTATCTTTACCACAGGTACCTCCATTACTCTGATGGCCTGTAAAAACCAACCAGCAGGAAGTAGATGTCAAACACTGGCATTTGAAAGAGGAGCAGAACAAGAAAATATGACTGGGAGGACAGAAGGTTGAGAAAGAATGAGAAACAAAGAAAGGCAGAGTCAAATGCATACAAATTAACCCCACATGACAAAAAGAGAAGATGGCTGGGCTCAGGGAAGCAGCAAGGAGCGAGTGAGGAAATGCTGGGGCGGGGTCTGTGTCCTTGCGAAGTCTAAAGACAGAGCCTTCAAACAAATATCACGCTCCGGAGGGGGTTGGCTGGGGAGGAGAAGAATTTTCTGTTAAAAATTAATATAAAGTTCAAAGCCCGCGGGAAGGAGGAGTGGAGGAGAAAAAGAAGGACAGAAACGAAAGGGAACATAAAGAAACTGTGCTGGTGGGGGCCTCTTTTCCTGTGGGTTGACTGAGCGACGGCGGCGGGCGGTCAGGCAGGCAATCGGGAGTGCTCTGATGGAGCTGTCGGCAGATGTCTTTGGATGTGGCTGCGCTACAGGAGTGGCAGGGAGAAATAGATGATTTAAGCAAGAAGCCTTCAGAAGTGACAGGGCTCAGGAGAACAGGGAAGGAAGTCATTCTACCAACACTTAGTCTGCCGCCACGCCTCCAAATCACCTTCATATGGGGCTACTCAAAGACGATGCTACTTCAACTATGCTTCTTACTGGAGCAGACACAAACATGCACTCGACTAGAGCCCGGCCGATATATATCTGCTCTGTCTGTGCTCAAAGCAATTAAATCTGGTACAGGCAGTTCAAACAAAGCTGTGTGGGACATTTATTGTTTCGAATATTCTCTTGCAACTTGTCTGAGAACTGCTGTATGCAAATACGGTATGTATATGACACAATAAGGATCAAAACAACCCATAGTGGAGCTTGTGAATCAAACTCAAATCAGTGCCAATATCCAGCCCTGTTATCGTTATTATCCGCTAATTTGCAAAAGATTTTCTTGATTAACATGTTGGTCTATAAACTATAAAATAATAATGGTTAAAATTTCACTTTCCATCTGCCTGCTTACCAGTGTCCATAGAACCCAACTGCATCCTTGTCCACCAAGTCTGTGAACCAAATTGTTTTTGCTGCTCAGCAGTTATTTATGTTGCAGGTCTATTTTCGCTGAACTTAAAATCTCATTTTAATGTCATTCTTAACGGACTTCTCTTAACACAAACAGCAAAACAGAGATTTTCTGTTGTGTTAATTAAACAGAGAGACCCACGAAACATGGGCTTGGACTGTCTTGTACAAACCTCTGCTCAGCCTACCTGCTCTCTGCCATCACATATACTGTGTTTTAATAAATCTGATTTCTCATCTGAGACAATATATGAGGAAACCACAAGGAAATTCAGGCAAATACGACAAACAGTGAACACTGACAGAAACCCAGAGGATTCAGCAATGTCTTTTAAACAGAACACAGAACAACAGTGATGTTAGCCAGCTTAGATAATGGAGGCCTGCCGAACTTCAGGGTTAACAGAAAAATTATTTACCTGCAGTGCTTTGACCAGCGCTCCATTTCTGCCTGCTTCTCCCACCAGAACAACTCGTGTCTCCACTTTTGGCAGCATATCTGAGAGAGATGAACACGAATAGAGCCAGTGTGAACAACAGGGAGATGGAAAGAAGATTGACACACACTCACACACAGAAGAAATGACAGAGGCCGATCAAGGCACCAAGTTGTCTCTGGGAGGGAAGTTTTTTTTTTCTCATTTTGACTGACAGCAAGGCAATAACCATATAATCCTCAAATACATTTAAGCTTACATTTTTAATTAAGTATCAGTTCAGACTGGCAACCAGATACAAGAACTATGTCTTAATAAAGTTAGAATTATGAGAGAAAATTTAAAACATAGAAACTTAATTAAAACTTAATTAACTTAGTTGCCCAATTATTCTCAAGATTTAATCCAAAGACTGACCTTCCTGCACCCAACTCCTACCTATAAAATCAAAGTGAAAAATCAAATATACTTTCAGGCTTTTATCCCGAGAGCTGTATTCAATAAACTTTAAAAGGACTCCAGCATTCAAAAAAGCACATTTTACAGAAAAATATATGAATTCTTTTATATATATTTTTGACCTGTGGGCTTGGGGTTAAAAAGTCCATGCAAATTTTGTGCATCAAGTTCGACAACATTTGGAACATCGAGAGGAGGTCAATGATTATTTTGCTTCAGTAGTTTATCATTTTATCATTTATGCCAAACAGGAAGTATTATGATCCCATAAACCCCACTGGCGTGTCCTCAGAAGATAGTGCACTGTAACTGCAACTGTGGTTTAGTCTGAACACAGTCGCTGTACACCGTACAAATCACTGAATCTACTTTATGATGTCAACGTTTCTAAAGGCTTAAATTAAACCAGCTACAGACATGGTTCAACTGAGGTTTGATCATATTTAGTTCAAGGACATATTTACATAGCTTAAATTATATTATTAATTCATTTTTTTAAGGAAACATTTTTAAAAAGTTATATAATTGTGTAATTAGAATTAGAGGCATTACTTTTTCCTCATCTATTTTTGATTCCAACACGAAGTTACGGATTATCCGATAATGTGATTCACTGCAGGAACTAAATTCACTATCAATGCTGCAACGAGTTATGATGATACTCACATTCTCTGACAAACGGGTTGGCAGTTCAGACACCCTAACTACAGTTTAGCTGTGGTTCAGCTAAACCTGTGCTCATTTTTGATGCACTAATTAGGTGTAGTTTAGCCTACAGCTGCATTTTAAATCAAAAACTAATGAATGTCTTTTTTCTTGAAAAATATGTTTCTCTGATTTCTCTCCTCATATCTCTTCCTTGCTGCATAAGTGAGAGGACCTCAGACGCAAGAATAAGACTTAAGGTAGGAAAACAGGTAGACATTTAAGAAAAATAAGAAACACCTTACAAGTACATAAAAAGACACACATACAAAGACAATACTGAAGTCATGAAACAGCAATCCTGCAATAAATCCTTTAACGAAATGTTGATTCAGCATTATGATCATTGGGTGGCTGGAGTTTGTGTTTATTTGCATTATACTGAGGGGTGTTTCTTACATTTTGTCCATGCATTTACCATCAATTAGGGTAGACTAAGTAAAAAAAATGTTTTAAAGCTTTCGGCTTACAGTTCAAAGGCATGGAAAAGGAAAGCACCTTCATACTGCAGTCAACAAGATTCTTTTGACAAAAACTGAATACTACTTTCATGAAGGTAGAATTTCTTGCAGCATCAGTTTTAACTTAGTATGCCTAACAAACTGGCAAGTGAATGTAGGTGTAAGAGGGAATGTACAGAGTAAGTCAAAAATCAAACTGCAGTATTAATGACTTTTTCAAACTTTATTTTCTGTCTCTGTATCATTTTGGAATCTCTAACAGTGTTTTGTTTGTCTTTCTGCTAAAGTAAAAGCCCTTTGGCTTGCACATGTGCAGGAAAGCCCTGAGTTTTGCACAATGATGGGTATTTTCTACACTGAAACTGAAGGTTGCGTCACTGCAGCTTTGGTTTTTAGACAGCAACAGCTTGTTTTAGGTGTTTAGACAAAGGAGGAGGAAGGAGTAAAGACAGAAGAAAAGGAAAGATCGTGACTCTTGCAGACTGACCTTCCCCATCTTCACATGTCATTCCCAGAAATACATGGTCCTTGGTGGTTTCAGCAATCCTCGAATCATAGACCGAAGAATCCACCAACAGACTCCGAGCTGTCCCTAAAGTCACTATGCTGCTGTCAGCCATGGCAGGAACCTAAGGAGGCACCAAACTGTCCAAACTATCAAAAGTTACAGGGAATGAACAGAGAGAGACACAGAGGGAGAACACAACAAGGCAGAAAAGAGAGGAGTATAGCAACAAGAAAAATAAGGAGAAGAATTCAACTGTCAAACTAAAGGCAGAGACACAACTTGGAATGACTTCAAACACTAGTACTGCCAAAGTCTTGTTTGGGTTCAGCTGGAGATAAAGAAACATATTTGTGAAATGTGCCAACTTCGGAAAACCTGGGCAAGGTGGGCGAAAAGTTAAAACTGAAACTTTCAAATCTGCTTGGTTGTTAACACAACAACAGTCATACATCTGTGTCTACCGGGTTTAATGAAATGTACCAGTTTATGCAATTCATTTAAACCGCAAAGCTTACTGTTGACGAATCAAACGCAGTAATATTTGTGTTCATGGCTAAAAACAGAGGACAACAGTGTCGTGGTGAAAATGTCAAACAAGTAATGAATGAACCCACACCCATTGGCTTTGACTGGTTATATCCGAGATCAAAAAGTATCATTGCTTTTCTGTCGCCTGTATTTCTCAACATATGCTTCATAGTAAACGGGATAACATACTTTAAAGTACTGGGAAAATAACGTTAATGACACATTTAACAGAACGTTAGCACAGTTAACGTTAGCTTCTCTACCCTCTGAACCCGTCACTGTTAGCTAACGTTAAATGTTTAGTATAATGTGTCTCCAGCTAGCACAATAGTAATAAATCAAACTTACCAGTAGTTTTGAGTCCTGGTAACTCAGATAAAGTATTAAGGGGGTAAAAATGGAGCTAGTGAAGCTAAACCGGCCGCTGGACCAGTTAAACTTGTAGCTAACTTAGCTAGCCCCCGAGCTAGTAAGTCAACAATACAATTAAGAGTTCCCGAGAATTCCCCTTCGGTCCAAAACAGTCTTTATAAAAGCGGTAACATCTTTCCGTTAAATTCCAAGTCTGGTATCAATGCATGCTGCTCTTTATGCGCGTAAATAATCCAAATTGACTACTTTAGTTTGTTGACAGCTAACTACTTCTCAGTAGTCTAGAGAGGGTGTCAGTCTGCTGTTAGGGCTCAATTCAAAAAGAAAGGCAAACAACGGAGCCGTGCGCTGATTGGCTAAGAGTGACGGAGTACCAGCGGCTTCCGTCCGGCGAGGCCGCTGATTGGTCCGTTCATTCAAATCACGATGCGCATTGCATGCTGCAAAGTCCAGTTACATTCAGGTACTGTCGGAAACATCAAGTAACATTCCGAAACAAAGGTGAATAATTAACTAATACTTTAACTTTATTCAACTTTTGTCAGCATCATTTAACAGAATGATTTGAATGAAAAAATACACCCTAGGAATGAACATAGAAGGATTTTCAAGTTCAATATTTCATGGATAATGAAATTAAAATGTTTACATTAATTTAAAATGTTATATGCACAGTATGTAGGCTCTCAGATCTATAGAACCTAATAATGTCTCTATCCTGCTTCTGGTGCTTTAAAACTCTGCAATATCCTTACTATTTGTTACACAAGAAGGAAAATCTACCAAAATATTTTGGTTTCTGCGGTCGGTTTTCTTTAACAAAGGACAATGACATGACTATGCTTTGCAAGTTGCATTACAACGACTAAAGATAAATGCAGGCCAAGAAAACTATATTCACAGAGATTCACTAATTGCAAATGTTATATTCTAGATAAAAAGGTTGAAGTCATATTGCTGTTGTTTTGCATTAGCAAAGGGAAGTAGATTGTAATCTTTCCACTGCTTTCCAAAAAGAGAAAAAAAGGATTTCCTCTGCAGACCCAGATAATTTCTTCCTGCATCTGTTAATAGCCTGTTCCACAGTAGAACAAGCCTTTTGTAATATTGTTGACCCTGAAAAATCAATAAAATATTAAAAATTATTCCAATAATGTGTTCCTTGGCTACCACACTGAATTGCTGCTTCTGCATTGATTTAATATTTTCATGCTGTCAGCATCAACAGTATAATATTCCCTCAGGGACTTGTGATGTCTCATGTGCATCATAATGCCTGTGCAGTAGTTTATACGCTTTTCTCCTCTTATTGATTCCAAAAAACAGTATGTTATACACACGATTATATTTTGAATATTGTTATTGAAACTCAAGCTTCAGTAAATTCACTGCCTCCACTACCAACAAAAAAACTCTTGCTTTTTCCTGAAACAACACATCATGTTGCATTTATGAAGTTGACTGTAACCCTTCTCGGATGCGAGTGATTGACATACTAAACCCTGTTGGGAATAAAATATGTGTGAAATACTTGGATTTCAATTCACAGAGTTTTGGTTCCTCTGCACTGTGAAAAGGTGTGTCAAATTGTCATCACAGTCACTGATATCATCTTTAGCAGACAGCAAGACCTCTGCTTTAGGTTGGGCACACAAGACACTGGAACATTTGAAACTGAGTCAGCAGCCCATCATGACTGAATAGATATACATTTTAGATAGAGAAAAGAGCTAACTTTGATAATACATTAAAAGTAAAATTCTGCATCTGTCATATAATGGCTGACACCACCTTTTAATATGGTTACACATCCAGCACACTGGATCAGTGTGCCACTATACTATGTTTAATGTACCAGATTTATATATTCTCAACCCTATAAGATAAATTGTAATGGATATTTACGACTTGTTCTGACATGAACCCTAAAACCTTTCCTTTCCTCTCTTAGAGTTGAAGATTAAAAGACCTCTAAAAAACAAATTTTAAAAATAGGAGTAGAAAACAGGGTCCCTTTTTTTATTTCCACAAGTTGCTGTCATATGCAAGTAAATCTTCTTTTAAAAACACTGGCTCTCAATGAAATGTCTTGGTATAAGTCTACCTATGCTTATTTTAAATCAAACTCAATCACATTTATTATTTTTAAACATAACACCCCATTTACACCATGAGAACATGGGGAAACATATCTTGATGCAGATGCACATGCATACAGAATGCATTGCAATGCAAATGACTACATCTGAAGGTGACCTGGTTTGTGTTGTCACTGGATCGCAGCCAGGTATAAATACAATCTGCACAGTGTGAGCACACTCCAACAAAAAAAAAAATCACATATCATGTTGAAGGATATTCTTACTCCACCTCTCCCTACTATTAAAAAGATACAAGTGCATGATGGTGGTCATAGGACTAAAAGGGTTGCCATGCTAGCACTAGTAAGTTTTTCCATTAGCTCTGATTGTCCTAAAAGTAACTTTAACCTGCTTAGAAAGGCTCCAAAAATGGGGCTTACAGATGCCTTAGCATGCTGCAAAGTCATATAATCTTTCCTTTGACCTCAGACCTGCCACTTTAAAAAAAAAAAAAAAAAAAGACAAGTCCCACTTGCCTGATTTACATACATAACAGTGTAGGCAACATAACAATACAACCTTATTATTAATATCAGGTGGACTGCTTTGGTTGCAGCCACATGTAATGCGGCAAACGTTTTTAGAACTTGGGTTGTGTCACAGTGACTGCAATAGTCAGTTTTGATGTCCTAAAATTCAACTAAATCTACATTAAAGCATGTTTTGCACTTTAAACATTCTGTCTCTCATCTGTAATCTGCAACAAAATCCTGTTTTTAGCACAAATTTGTTCATTCAAGGAGTGAATTCATTCAGTGTGATGATGCAACAAGTAGCTGAAGTGACCATAGTTTGGAGAATGTACCCCATCTTTCTGTCCCTTTGTAGAGTTTGGCTTCAACAATAGAAAAAGAGCGATCTGTCACATTGCACACTCAAAGTCAGACCAACAGACACACACACACATCTGAGAAGCAGCATGTGGTCTGGAGGACAGTGAAAGTACTCTCTTGCAGCAATTCCTTTCTTTTTCTTCTACTTTGACTTGTGAGATCCTTAGTATGCTTTTCGCATTCCTGAGCTGTCGGACCACTCCTCCAGTCATCTTACTAACACACACACACAATCTCTATCTTTCTGTATACAGCCCTCAGGAGGTTCACGCTGCGGAACAAAGCTTTGTCAGGACCTTAACTTCTTCTATCTAGCTTATTCTTCTTCAAGCCTAAATATATTATATTTTAAACTCACTCCTCTTTAATGTTCAGTCACCAAAACCCAAATATATATGAACCAAGCACTTTTTTTGAAACACCTGTATGCCTACAAATTCAGGCGGGCAGCCAGACGGGCAGGTTTGAGTTTTTCTGAACTGTTGATTCCCTGGGAGTCTCTAAGTTTCTTAGAATGGTGTAGAAAACAAAAAACATCCAGTGGCAGTTCTGTGGATGCCTTGTTGATAAGAGAGGTGGCAAGACTGGTTGTGGCTGACAGAAAGGCTATGGTGACTCAGATAACCACTCTTTACAACTGTGCTGAGCTGAAAAGAATCTTAGAATGCACCACACCAGCCTTGAGGCTACAGCCACTGAAGACCATGTCGAGTTCCACTGCTGACAGCTAAGAACAGATATCTGAGGCTGCGGTTGGCACCGGTTAACCAAAACTGCACAGTTGAAGATGGAAAGACTTAGCCTGCTCTGATGAATCTTGATTCCTGCCGAGGTTTACTGCAGATGATGGGGTCAGAATTTGGGACTGACAGTGTATCAACAGTCCAGACTTCTGGTAGTGGTATAATGGTGTAGGCATGTTTTCATGGCTTGCTTTGGGTTTTATTATACCAGCCAATCATGGTTTGAAGGCCACAGCCTGTCTGAGTATTGTTGCTGACCATGTGAATGTCTTTTGGGCAACAATTTACCATCTTTCAGTGGCTTCTTCCACCAGGATAATGCACTATGTCACAAAGCAAAAAATGTTGTCTCAAACTTCTTAATGAACAGGACATTGAGTTCAGTGGATTTCAGTGGCCTTCACAGCCAGCAGATCTGAATTCAGAACACCTTTGGAATGAGGCAGAGAAAACAAATGAATGAATTTGCAGCTGAAAAATCTTTTGAAATGATGTGATCTAATCACATCAACATGTAATACTATCAAGATAAACATGCTTGTCTTACAGATATCATCTTCTAATTGTTACCGCCACCAAGCAAAGTTTTTGCCGGCGTTTGTCTGTTTGTTTGTTTGTTTGTCCGTTTGTTTGTTAACAAGATAACTTGAAAAGTTATGAACGGATTTTGATGAAATTTTCAGGAAATGTTGATAATGGGACAAGGAACAGATGATTAAAGTTAGGTGAAAATGAGTTTACATGGGTTTGCCACAAAAACATGCACAAGGCAGTTTCTGTGCTGACAGAGGTGAGCACACTCAGACCTCTTCTCTGCTTTCATATACTATGTGTGCACCAAAAACACATTTTAAGGAGGATTCTCATTCCCATCAGGCTAAATCTAGGGACCCAGAATTCTGAGGAAATTATTTAATACTTGTCTGTTTGATGACAGTTTCCCACAACTAGAATGCTGGATCTTTTCCATGTTGATGAAACATCACATCACATTGTATTCAGAAACTGTGGATGAAACACCATTTCTTTTACTGAGAGGGGCTGTGCATAATTTTATACCAGTATAGCACAGTAGAGGTAACTTCATTAAGTGACAGGATGCTTCTTCTTCATCGAGTAGTCCTTAATGTTTTGTTTTCTGCATATCAAACTGGAAAGCTGTTACTCAAAAATTTCCAAATCTAATATCAAAATCAATTTGAAGTAACACTGCTGACCTCAGGAATGTCCTGAGTGGCAACAAATCGACCAAAACAATTTAAAATGTTCAAAATTAGTTTGAGTTGTACCTCTGATTCCCAGGATGGTAAAGCCTGGAGTGACTGTGCTGGAAATCCTCCTGCAGCCTACATAAATGGGAGCTTAGATGCCCACCACCCCCCTCTGTTGGTATTTGAGGTTGTTTAGTACTTCCCAAGCTTCTCCTCATGGGCCTTCTCCTTCCTCTCCACCCACAAACACTCAGCTCAAGGAGAACTTGTTTTGTTGTTTGAGACCACAGAACTATTTCTGGCTGAAGCACTGAGCATCCTCCTCTGGGAATTTTTGTTGTTTCTTGAGGTCCATACTCATCTCGTACTCAGTCTGTGTTGCCAGGACAAGAGCTTCCTCCTGGTTTGACAAAATGTGATGTTATTCGGTGGCTTTCCACTGCAGGAACTCGAGGCTGGTGGAAGGTGGTATCAAGGATTTGCAGGAGAAGCCCTTTCAGCTTTTTTGTTTTCATTGCGGTTTTGGGGCTGACAGCTTCGACACCAACGCTGACTCAGGAGTGCACCCAAACAACAAACTGACCAAAACTAACTCTAACCAAACAACGCCAAATTGTAGTTACTGGACTTAACCCCTGTTATATGAGCATTCAGGAAATAGGAAATAGAAGGTTGGAGGCTTGTTATGCTCACCTGTATGGTGAATTTTACATGGACACACCACAGAGTGTGAGCGACAGAACATCAATGCAAGGTACCTGCCTGCCATTGGGAGCAATTTTGGGTTCAGTGTCTTACCCAAGGACACTTCAGAATGCGGAGGGACCGGTGATCGAACCGCCAACCTTGCGATCAGTGATTCAAGTGATGGACATTTCTCTGTGTTAGTAAGACTGTATAAGTGGAAATTTGATTTGACTCTTCTCTGTGTTTCAACAATCCTTTCTGCCAAATTATCTTCCTTGAACACCACAGCAACATATCCAGCTTCCTTTCTGTTTCATAGACATGAACAAGATGTGCGTTTTTTGTAGGATGATTGTGCATACTGATAAAAAATGTTATTGGGCTGGTATTATATTTGTTACAAAATCTAATGCACCTTGATGTTCATTTTTTTTAATATAAAAAAGTAGGTATTTACAGTATTATAGGGTTACAGTAACTGTAAGCATCCTCACAGAAATGTTAACCTTAACTTGATTCCATGTCAGTGTCAGACACAAGTCAGACAATCTGGAGCATTTAAGACTTTATTACACTCATTGTTCCCTTTAAATTTTGGTTTCATCTGGGCCGTGGAAAGCAGATAAAAATCAGTAACAGACAGAGAGAATACATTATGCTTTAAGTCGAACATTAATCGCTTGTTCTCTTCCTCTTGAAGGGGGATCAGATGCCCGGCTGGAATAGCAATGATGCACAGACTCTGCTCCACCATACCTGAGGAGCCATTGATCACTGACAAAAGAATAGAAACACACCAGGGCTTTTCATGATGCCGGAATTTCATCACATACTTCAATGTATGGAAAAGCCATTCATGTGATGTTTTACCGTTTCCCCTCCTATTGCTTTTTCTTTTAAAACCCAACTTACTATAATTACATTTCATTTTAATACAGTCCTGAATCATTTTAATACGGTCTTAAATCAAAATAAAACAAGCTGCGTCGAGGATCCTCCTCAGACAGTGTATGAATTCACCGCCTGCTGGCACAGACTTTAATAACATCTTGTTTGAACACCCATCTTTTTCTGACACAAGTCTTGTCTAGGAGATAGGGAACACAGTGAGGTGTTGGAAAAAGATCACTTCTCTTTTATTCTCACGGTGCTTTTTTCTCTCTCAGGCTCAGAGCTTATGATTGCTGAGTTAGCAGTCTTTATGGTTCAGTCTTCGTTTCAGCGGATAGCAAAAAGACTGTTTTCCCACCGTCTCACAGGCACAGCAAATTGACTATGACACAAGTGAAACGCTCGTGTTTTCTCCCTGTTCATGAATCTACAATGACAATGGGCACACAGAGAAAGTCAAGGATGATGTAAATATAATGTGTGATTCCACCCTGATGAATGAGAACAACATTCTCTTGATCTTGATTTTGTCAGCAATCACATTCATGTTACCGATATTAGCTGCATTTTCTCAACCTTTTGTTGACAAGCAGCAAATGGTTGCCTTTCAGTCTGAATAGAACTTACAGTTTGACCACGAATATTAACAACTGATCAACACTCCAGTGTCCATGCAACAGTCCCCAACCTTCAGTTTGAGAAACCATGATCTATCATATCGCTGCTGAATGTATGTTTTCAAATTGTGCTACCTTACCATTTACACCTTCAGTGCTTTGGGATTTGAGATCACGGTGTGTGTGTGTGTGTGTGTGTGTGTGTGTGTGTGTGTGTGTGTGTGTGTGTGTGTGTGTGTGTGTGTGTAATAAAGGAAAACAAAAGTTTTTTTTACATCCAGTGTTTTTGTAGTTCTGCTCATAGTTCCTGTCAGTTATAACAACCTTGTATTAAAGTAGCTGCGTCGATCTTGGCATGAGACAACATCAGTGAAAAATTGTCCAAACACAACAGGTCAAATGATCAGTTTTACCAGATTAGCTACCACTGTATTTGGAAGGAAATGTGAGCTTACCACTGCTCAGTGTTGACAACGATCAAAAAGGTCAGTGAAATTTGTCTACTGTCCCCTTTGGAGTCGTTAACTGTGCTCTCAGTGCTCCTGCCACATATGTAACGCTCCCTGGAAGTGCCGTCCTGTAAGAAGGTTAAGCACAATAGGCAATGCATGTTGGTTCTCCTCGACTGTGTCAAAAATGGTGACTCTTCAACTGTATTTGGGGGAAGAGGAAAAAGTCACGGGGAACATGGAGGGCAACAATTGTGTTGATGCAACCAAAGGGGAGAGCAACCAAATTAAATCAGGTACAGTTTTTTGCTTTGAAATGGAACTTCTTGATTGCACCTTGTAATCCCCAATTTCTGAAAATACAAGTGATAGGAAAATCCACAAGAATAAAATCATTTTATAATGAACAGTAGTTTTCCTTTAATATGCATTGCTTTAATTCCATTTGCCCATGTTCCCTCAACACTCTTTGTATTGTTACTTAATTTGTGCAGACTTCAAGCTGCTCTCTATTTAGCGCACCCATCCAAAAGAAATACTGACAGATTTTAAACATAAAACAATTGAAAGGAACTGCTTGGGTTTATTAAAGTTTTGTTAATCTTTTGAACGTGGGTTGATGTATGTTGGCTTTTGCCTGCCAAGTCAGCTTTAACATTCTTTAAATACTTGTAAATTCTTTTGAACCCATTAAGAAACAAAACCATCAGTGAGTAGTTTGGCAGCTTTTGTTGGTGTTTTCACTGAATTCACAACACCAGGTCAAATCTGGCAGGTAACATGTTGGATTACTTTAATTTACTGGCACAAAACCATTCCTCCAGTGCAAACAGAGCAAAAAAGGTTTAGAGACACTGAAAAGGAAAATGATCACACAGCCACCAAACACTGGTTTCCAAAACATGTTTTTCTTGTCTGTTCTTTTGCTTTTATATACAATAACTTCATCTTTAAATCTGGTTAGCTCATGTCCTTTATGCATAGTGGCTAATATCAAAGGATTCTGTCTGATCATGTGTGGTCTTCTTGCGCTGGTAGAAATTTTCCATTTTCAGTCGGAAGTAATACGTGGTGAGTTTGGAATAGTGGAATAAGTTAAAAATACAAAAAAAGGTGCTAAAATTCATATTGTAAATGCATATTATCACAATAAAGCAATATTTACATTACAATGACAGATACAATATACATACTTGATACATTCTATTATAGGCTTAATAGGACAATTAAATTGCAGCATGATGCAGTATAACAGAAATATTTTCATAACAAAGATACAGCATTTATTCATTTATCATAGGACGAACCAAATGTACAGCATGTTCCAGAGGAGTGTATTTCTTTACAATCAGAATTTCAATGTATATGACCTGTAATTCAGTTTTGCACTATCTTACAAATGGCAATCCATTTAAATATCTATCTGTCCATTCACTTGCCTAACCAACCGTCTTCACCCATCTAACCATCACCCAACAGTCATTCATCCATCAACCCACTCATCGACTTATCCATCCATTCACGCATTGATCCGTCCACCAACTATTCATTTTTTTTAATTGCTTATCAAGGTTAGGGTTCTTAAGAGACTGATCCCAGTTATTTACTGCAGCTCATTCTTTTTGGTTTCCTTTTTCCATTTTTCATATATCATAAAATAAAAGTAACCCAGATGAGCTATTATCCTTCCCATGATGCAACATGCCATACAGTGCTGCTGTCTCAGTGACTCATCTTGAGAATTCAGTCTGTCAGTAGAAATGCAATACAGTGCTGAACTGCATGTGAAGGAGAATGATGTCCAACAATACAGCAGTCATATAGAGAATGGATCCCCCAAAAGTTGCAATATTAGACTAACACTGATGTTTATTTACATTTACCAGAATGTCTTCCTGGCACTCACCATGTTCAACGTTCAGTGTACAGAACTGTTTTCCTCATAGAAAAAACTATACACCTACAGTTGATGTTAGGAAACAGGTGCTGCTTACTAAAAAATATTCCCTGAAAAAACAGTTCCCTGACTTTTCCCACAACATACTGTAGTTCATTTCAGAAAAAAAAGGACACAAGCGCTGTCTGTCAAAGAAATGCCTTTCAGCCTACCTGACTGGAAGTGTCAATGCTCGCAAATTGCAAGCAAATGCTAATTTCTCAGGAACAAAAACACTGGTGTAAGCTCTTTCAGCAAGGACTTCAAAAGACTCTCATGAATCCGATAACGTGTAGCAAAGCTGAACTATTGCTTAGATTCAGCAGAATAAACAGACGCTCAAATCCTTCAATGAAATTCAAGGTTGGAATACAATCAATGTAGCTACTGATCGAGTACACTGCCAGCAATTAGCCGGTGCCGTATGGATTTGGAGATAAATCAACAAGACGTGAAGAGATGTGTGAGCATGAATTAATACAATATTCTGGATATTATCCATTTAAGATGAGCGTTCTCACAATTGTATGAAGTCACCCTCGCTGCAGAAATTCTGGGATCTGACTGCTTGGATAGCATCTTTTCGAGTTATTGTACAGAGCATATGCACTAAATCAGAAACACAATGTTTGAATATGTCCTGTCTATAGATAGTGGTTGGCATACAGAGAATTAAAGTGTGATATGTTCTCAACAAGCTCGGTAGTGAAAATCCCATTATGTTGAAATGAGTCTCTCTGAATTTATCTGTGTGACATGCAGCAGAACACATCACTGAGATAAATCTGTTTCCTAAAACATGGTTTATGCCAGCACCCTATTCATCTAAAGAAGAGATGTTCTGCAGTTATGCTTAATTTCCATCAAAAGACATTTAGCTTCTTATGCATGCTATTCACAAAGGGTAAAACGGAAAACACATTGTAATCGATTCATTTCTCTCACATATTTTCTGCCGGAGAGTAATTTAGCTATCATTAGCTGATTAAAATGAAATTCTGTAAGAATTAGATTTTCTCAAATGTTGCAGCCCTGATATAGAAAACTTACTTAAAGTTGAACCAATCAACACATTTTATATGTACAATTAGTCAGATATGTCACCCAACCCTGCAGTTCTGCTCAATTCCAAGTATCTTTCAGCTCATTGTTTTTGTACTCCAGCCTTCCCTTCCTCTTGGGTCTCACCACTCCCTTCAGCCTTATTTTTGGATGGAGCAGAAAGCTGCTTCAGGCAAAGAAACAACTGTACACGAGCTGCACAGAGTAGAAACACTCCGAGAAGAGCCAACATTTTGACTTATATTTGTCAGGTTGGCATAAACATGACTCCAAAAGAATTCCATTGTAACTTTACGTTTGCGTAAAAAGGGCAAGTGTTTGCTAATATGTTTGTTATATCAACTTTATAAGGCAGTTTCTGCCCCAGGTGACATAAAAACTTACAGTATCACCAATATGTTTGTTGTTTATATATTCATATGTAAATGCATGTAGCAAATATAATACATATTCAGATCCAGCTTTCTGACCCTTCCACAAGCTGTTTTTTTTTTTTTTTTTACCACTAAAGTTCAGACATTTAGCAATTTGTGAGGTGTCGTAACAAGAAAGTTGAGAAAATTTGAGTCGCTTTAAAAAGTATTCAGACCCCTTCACTTATTGCACTCTTTAC
>OMNN01009999.1:26019-37283 GCA_900302755.1 Chromis chromis
GAGAGAGAGAGAGAGAGAGAGAGAGAGAGAGAGAGAGAGAGAGAAAAAAACAAAAACCCAGGAGTGACTAATGTAGGAAAAGCGTCTTTTGTGGCATAAATCATGATTTCAACGGCACAGAACTGTAGAGAATCTACGCTCACGTTTCATATAAGTTAATATTGATATTAAAGATGTGTTTGTATGGAGCTGCCAGTCATCTGGCTGTGAAGTGACAGAGGTCACAGGTTCCAGAGGTATTCCCCCCACTATAAATTCCTATTATCATGCTACTGATCCTCAAAACAGAAACACAAGTCTCCTAGATAATTTAAAGAATATATCAGCTCTTACTGGTGATTTTTCATGCACCAGTTTGTGCAATTTATGGCAGAAATGTCATACAAAATTCAAAATATAATGGAATATATATGCATCAAATTATGTTTTTCATAATACATTCAGTTGATGTATAAACTCATATTTTTTTGTAGTAAAAAACTTAGAAAAAATTATACTGTCAAGACATTGTTGCATGTATTAGTAATATTATATCATGTTTTTTCAAAATAAAAGTCTTCTGCCTCTTTCTTGTTTTTTTTATGGAGGGGACAAATGCACATACTGAATAAAAAACAATACTGAATGGGACGTATGTCCTGCATCCTCCTCCCAAAATCTATGCCCATGGTTGTACCTCATGTGCAAGGAAACATAAAGTTATGTTTGTATTACTTGTATTAGTTGTATAGGAAGCTTTACACTGGTGTAGTTATTGCTTCATGAATTCTGTCTCAGCACCAGGTATGTTGGCATTAACCAACATGCAAGCTGCATATACTGGAACTCTCACCCTCGGTGGTAATTATGACATGAATGTTGACATAAACAGAATTTAAAAAATCAAAAAAAAAAGTGTCAAGCCTGGAATGCAATCCTTAAGTTTGTGAAAGGCCATGTTTAAGTTGCTTGTTAACCACACTATAGATCATCAGTCCAAATTGTTACAAAAACAAAAGAAATTGTGTTTTTTCTTCAGTATGTTGTAGCTGTTGGCTCTGAATGCTTTGAAGCCCATGATCCCTAAAGGCCTGTTATTGCTTTCTGTATCTGTGTGTTCGCAAGGATCTGGCCGTCCATAATGTACACACAGCAAGCATGCTGACCATGCATGTGCCAGGAAAACAAATGGTGCTTAAAACAAATGGTGAGGCTGTGCAAGGAGATTTTCCATCATATACACCTTTAGAATTCATTATTTTATTATTTTAATTGAAGTCGTTGCTGCTGGACTTTGATTTGTACATGCTTTCCATCAACAAGCACAGTGGGAAGTTCCAGAAATCCTGTGCTATGTCCATCCACTGTGCTTGGTGCACCTCAGGAATAATCACTAACACGGTGCTGCAGCCCAATCTGCTAACAGCCGCTATATCCTGCAGAAAGTCACAGCCTTTCAGAAACATCCATGGCAATATGACTGTGCATGTAGCATACTGGTGCATAGCTAGTGCAGTATGAATAGCTGTGTGCACTTCCACTCTCAAAGTCTGCATTGGTGACTGAATGGGGATGTGGAAATCATGAAATGGCCTTCAGCCACCTTTACAATGAAGAAGAAGCCAGTGACAGTTTTGCAACTGAGAACAAAACACTATGTCATAGTTGAGCCATGAAAGTTTTAAATCCAAGCAGCAGCAACTTAAAATTAACTATCCCAACTTTGATGCTTCATGACGTGCCTTCTGTAGGCCCTGATATGGCAAAATTATATATATATTGGTTTATAGTCTTGTGCCACTGAGATAAGAAATCTTAGTCCCTCTAATGCATCTATAATAGAAAGAGAATGAGAGAGAGTGTGAAGGACAGAGATGAACGTGCTGCAGTCAGTGATGTTAACGTTCAGCTCGACCAGCCAAAGCTCCTCCATCCCTCCATCCAACCCAAACCCTGTCCCGTCCCTCCCTATCCCACAGCTGTGGCCCGCCCTCCCAATCCCTCAGCTCCTGGTGAAACTACCACTGGGAAGTGAGGGAGCGAGTGATGAAGTTGGAGTGAAGGAAGGCAGGGAGGAAGATGTGAGTGAATGGGTTAGAGCAAGGCTGCCAGTGGTTAGTCGGAAGTAGCAGTGTTGTTACTTAATCGAGTGACCTCCTTCAGATGCTGTTTGCAGTATACTGGAAGGAACCAGCCCTGTCTCCTCTGTTAAAAGGTTCTTGACTAGCCTAGAACATGAAAGACAATAAAGAGGATGGACTTCACTAAAACACAGGAGTAAATTAAGTGAACAATGTATTTTGTAGGTCCCATATGTTCTTTATTTCCTAGAAGGAAACTGGAAAGGAAGGAAACAAAAAATAACACAAATGAACCCCTTACAAGTAAAGAAAAGTTCTGGATCAAATGTCAAAACAAAGCATACAATGTAAGTCTGTAATTCAAGAAGCAAAATAATTAAAATAATAAAGCTGTCTATTATATCCTTAAAGATTCTCATGAGCTATAGAAATTTTTCAACACAAAGTATGAAAACACAGCAAGATAGGAGGATGTAAAAATAATATTATAGAATCAGGAATGCTGATGCAAGAAATGCACTTGACATGTATTTCAAAATAGGACCACATGGCCATTACACAGGAGGTCAGATGCACATAAAAAAAACATTAAATTTGCCCCTTTGTGTGGTTGTAATTTAGAGGTAGAGCCCCAGAATGGTCACATGATTTTTTTTTCTTTTGGATCACTTATGTGCAACCTAAGATTTACATTCTCTCTGATCCATACGAACAGTTGGGATGTTGGTCCAGTCCAGTTATAACACTCTTTAGAGTGCAGATGCTACAAAAAGAATTGCTGATGTGACAATTACTGTGGCACATTTAGTGCTCATTATTAAAAAGCTGTGGCTCGATATGGTTGATGTTAAGACTTTGGCTGCTGGACATATCCACAGTAATCTATGCTGCTATGGGTATGTCCAGCTGTTACCATTTAAACCTACAGTGCCACTAAGATCGATGTGTTTCCAACACACCACAGGAGTTGAGGAACACAGCAGTTTCAGTACAATACTCCAGCCAACACAACTGCACACCTCCACTGCATGTCGTCAGTGTTACGCAAACTGAATGCGTCTCAGGCATAATCACAACAATTTAGTCACATCTTACAGTCACAGCGACAACCTATTTGAACGTTTGTCTGTTTGTTTGTCCATTTGTTTGTTTGTTTGTTAGCAAGATAACTTGAAAAGTTATGAATGGATTTTGATGAAATCTTCAGGAATTGTTGATAATGGGACAAGGAACAGATGATTAAATGTTGGTGCCCCCTCCCCCCGCCACCCCCTCGGACCAGCCCTAATGGGTGGACATGAGCTGCTTGGCGGAGGTCTGCGCTCTCTGGGTGCTTTTCTAGTATATTTATGTTTTTGTTTTAAACATGTGCACGATACAGGGTGATCATTTTCACCCGTGGTTTCTGAGGTGGAGGGTGTCTCTCTTGTGCTTGTGGAGTTTTTTGGTCGAGATATAAAACGATCCATTTTCGCTCACAATAATGTGTTTTTGACCAGAAATATATTGCAAAAATGATTGAAAAGGGATTCATGGGTGAACTAAATGTCATCGTTTTTTTTATTTGTTATTAGTTCTTTCTTTCTTTTTTTTTTTACAACGGTATCTTCTTTTCAATAATATTGCAGCATGTGCCCTCGTGTCTGGGATCTTAGCTAGCTGGGGACTGAATAGGCTCTTAGCCAGTCACGGGGAACCTGACAGAGCCAGCGTGTAACATGCGGCCTTGTGATTGGCACAGCAGCGATACCTCCGAACCCCTAGGGTCACGCACCCCCTGTTGAAGACCTCTGGTCTAGACACAAACATAAAACTGGTACTGTGAGGAAATTTTACAATAAAAAGAATTCCCACTGTGACCATTCAGGGCTCTGTAGAGTTTTAATAATAGGGAGAATAAAGTTTCAAACAAAAAACAACCTTTGTCAGGTTTTCCAGTCATTTAGGTGTCTGGTTCCAGGCCTCTGTGTCAATTCCCACTTCTCCAATTTGTTCAAAAACTGATGTTTTGAAGTTTGGTGCAAAGACTGACAGCAGTTTCAACTGGTTGGAAGATGATTAATTAAGCCACCCAATGAAAGCCTTGCAGGAGTTGAAGAATCCCAATGTCGGCTTCCAAAAAAGACTCTTTTCATATTAGTACCCTTTTTACATTAAGCTTGCTAATAGAGAAATTATGCATGTTTCAAGAGTTTCATTGCCGCAGCTGTCATTGAAATCCCAGATTTCTAGATTTTGATAACTTTTACAATAAGCTAGTCTTTGCAATGATAATTTAAATGCCCTTGTGTGCAAATTTTTGATTGCTATACAATTGGTAATCTATCTCGACCACTCCAGTACAGATGTTGAGAGTGCACCTGCCTGGATGCTGTGGGTGCATGGGAAGGTTGATTTCCTCTTGCATTAATTTAGCAATCATAGCTTCCCAACAGCAATGAAATCAGTAGGGGAAGAAGAACAGAGTATTATGATGTTATGTTAGGATTTATAGTCGAAAGTGGCAAAACAGAACATTCACAGCAATGATTTTCTTGACATGACAGAATGAATATATTGTGATTGAAGTTTGATGGAGCTCATTACTCATCCTGATGACAGTTGACAGTTTTACTGTTCTAATGTGACGCTTAGGAAAACAGGCTGACTGGACAGCCCTCTAACTCTACTGTGCAACATAAATAAAGGCAAAATGTGGCCAAAAAATAGCTTAACACAAAAGAAAAAACAAAAAAAAACATAATTTCCTGTTAGATCCAGACTGAGAGATTTAAACTGAAGTTGCTGCTGTGCCGTCGTACTTGCACACAACAAACAACCCGTCTCTCAAATCAGAAACTGTAGCTGAAACACACATATGATTCCTGTTGCTATGTGACGACTACAGGTGTTTAATCCACTGCAATGAAAACATCATTCTGTAAATGATTTCAGGCTGCTCGGTCTTCATGAATATCAGTACTGCCATTCAGGTCACACACAAGTGGCTGACATTTATGGCTAAAAAGCCTCCCCCAGTCACATAAATCATGTATTTTGATGCACATATTGATTTGCAGCGGACAAACTGATGTTTAGCAAATAGAAAATTACACTTGACATTAATGAAAGAGTTTTTTTTTTATTCCGGAGAGGTCTGTGTGTCTGCACCTCTGTTATCTAAAGCCACATGTGTTTGCGATAAGAGATGGCCTTAACAGGTTTTAAACACACATGTCACGCCAAATTGATAATCTAAACTGCACTTTGCCATTTAATCTGCATAAACACAGTTTGAAATGTGTCGCTCCTCTTTTCTTTGTGCAAACATGTTCATTTGGTGCCAATAAATGACCAAACGGGGGGGAAAAAATAGACTTCTGATTGAGAAAACCTGCAAGACAACTGTAGTTGTTGTAGTGCTGGATTTGCACCTGGAGGAAAATAGAGCCACTGATGTTCCTGTGAAGTCAACACTGAAGAGACACAACAGGTAGATAACAACTTCCACACTGTAAATAAAGAGTGGAAGACGCACTGATGTGCATTAGACCCATGTGACTCTCACTTTTCTTTTTAGTGCTAGTGAAGAAATTCTGGTTTATGGCAAGTTTTTATCTTATCTTATCCTATCTTATCTTAAGTCTTGTGTTTTAGATCACAAGACACCAGCCAAAAACAGGAGACATGTGGTTGTGACACATGTCTCCAGTTTTTCTTGAGAGGAAAGACCTGGACACCTGAAAATGAAGATGAAGAGATATGACACCTGTCTTCAGCCCAGTCTCACACTGAAATGCATAATAGCGATGTTGCACCACAGCACAAAATATTTTACTTCCACAAAAATGTAGTTTCGTAGTTGAACAGATGCATTTTAACACAAATCATGATCTTTTCTTAAACCTAAACTAAAGCAAACAGTGACTGAAAATGCAACAAAGTGTAAAAATAATACAAGTGAAGGTTCCTCCCACTCAAATCTCAAACTCAAGACTTCTCGATTCCACAACAACTCTCCAACCTCCTTATGTGGCTGTGTAGCTCTTATTGTATTTAAAGGGAAAGAAACTCATGAGTCATGTGACATGTACGCATGCCACAAGAAGAGACCACAAAAAAGGCAGTTCACTATTTTACAGCCTTTTTTCGTGAAATTGACACCTGCTATGAAACATCTTGGCTATGAAGATTGGTCAAAAAGTCGAGACTATTTCTGGTGTGCGAGCTCGGAGCACATCAGGATCACATGCATATAACATGTGCAAGCAGTAACTGTCCTGAGTCAGGATGTTGTGTGACACTGCGGTATCAGCAGCGGGACACTTGTTTTTCGGTAGGTGCACATTTGCGATTTCTCCATGGACCACAAACTGGAGCAGAAAGTTAACATCATATTTTGTGTCAGACAGCAGCATTGAGGGCAGTGGTGGCCTAGTGGTTTGTGAAGTGAACTTGTGCCCAGTGGGTCGCCGGTTCGAGTCCCCCAGACTGGCAAGAGGTTGAGGTGGGAAACCGCTTTTCCCAGTCACCACCACTGTTGGGCCCTGGAGCAAGGACCTTAACCCCTGACTGCTCCCTGGGCACTGCACCGCGGCAGCCCACTGCTCCTAGTATTTATAGTTAAGGTTAACTTGAATAGGATGGGTCAAATGCAGAGAAGGAATTTCCCCAAGGGGATCAATAAAGGTTAGATTATTATTATTATTATTATTATTATTATTATTATTAGCTGAGATGATCCAACCTTCATGTAAAGGATCATCATTGGTGATGAGAGGTGCGTCTGTGGCTACCACCAAGAGAAGAAATGGCAGCGTTCAAAAGTCTACAGTTCCCCAAACAGGACAGGGCGTATCAGGTCAGGAGCTTTTCTTTCAACATTAACATGGTTGTGCACCAGGAATTAATCCAGATTAAGACTGTAAAGGCATGGTTCGACTGTGATGTCCTGAGGTATCTGAGAGAGAACATCTGGCTGAATTTGACTTCTTCCTCTTCTCCAAAATAAAATCCAGGTTGAAGGGCCGTCACTTTGAAACAGTTTAAGAGATTCAACACCAATTGCAGATGGTGCTTGACATGCTAAAATACTGGTGCTTCCAGGAAGGGTTTCAGCATTGCAGCACTGATAGGAGCACTTAATCCTGAAACAAGGAGACTACTTAGACATAGTTGGTGGTCAAATTTAAATCAGGTATGGTTTTAGATTTTTTTATAGGCACTAGTATTTTTGATCAACCCTTGTATTTCACATTTTGGTGCCAGGCTGAAAAGGCTCAGTTGGTAGAGAGGGTTGCCCACTAATCACAAGGTCGGTGGTTTGATGGTATTATTGGCCCCTATGCACTGTTGGCAGGTGAGCACCTTTCATGTCAGCTCTGCCACCATTAGTGTGTGAATGTCTGTTGTGAGGCACCTTGTAGAACCTAACTAAGCTTAAAAGGCATGATATAAGTGCAGACCATGTACCCAGTGGTGCTGGGTGTTGTCAGACCATCAGAGGTGCATCGCTGCAGCAAGGTGAGAAGTTAAACTACTAGAATTCAGCAAAATCAAGATTTTCAGCTGTTGTTAAGATGCTCTGGAAGCTGAAACTAATCTGAAGCTTGTCGAAAGCTACAAATAATTACCTATGTTCAAGAAAAACAGGTTTTAGTTCTCTGTTAAATAAATTAGCATGAGCAGGAACTGGGACACTGTGTGTGGTGTGGATGTAAAATGAAAGCCTGAATCTATTTCATCTTAAGCTGATATGTACACAAAAAAAAGCATGCACCTAGATACACAAAAATATACAGAAATGTGGTTAGCCACCTTCCCTGAGTCTGCTTCTGTCGGAAGTTTCTTCATGGTAAGGGAGTTTTTCCTCCCCACTATCGCTGAGTGGAGCTCAAGTAATTCTAGGTTATATAATATAAAAAGGCATGATATAAGTATAATATTGTAGGTCTTGACTGTACAATGTGAAGTGCCCTGAGGTGACTTACGTTGTGATTTGGTGCTATACAAACATGCATATGACAGACATTAAGGTGTATGTGACACATACTGCAGTACACAGTCACAATTCTGTTCAACACCGTTGCACATTAAAATAGATCCCCCCAAAAAAAGCTGAAGAAAAGGGAAGACTTATGAATTCTTCATTATTCTCAAGTGTGGAGGAGAGACAAGTATGAGTGAGTGAGACCTTTTAGCGGCAAAAACCCATAGATGAAGACAACAGGAGATGGTGTTAAGCGCTGAAATATGCATGAGCTGATGAAAAATGAGCACGTTCAAAGCAAGTTGAGCTTTTATCCAACAGAGTATTTGTCACTTCCAAATACAGGGAGCTTGTATGAGCCCCCAAAACATTCTTTCAGCTAGATTCCAGAGGCTGGTTCTCCATAAAAGGCAGGAGCTGCTGTTTTTCCTGTCAGGCTGAAAGCCTAGATGGTGGTGGTTTGCTGAATGAAACTGAGATTTAATATTCATCTGAAGTCATTGTGTTTTCAGCTGCCTCCCTTGATTCGGCAATAGGCCATTAGTCGCACGCTTTGTTGTCTCCCGCTGCTTCATCAGAGTAACGTTACAGTCAATGAAATTTTAATTCCTTACGAGTCACACTGAGCCTTTAATCCTTGCAGAGCGAGAACAGGGCAGCAGAGGAGCAGCTGTTGGACTAGTCTCATTTCCTTTTCTTGGGCCTGGTTGATTAACGAGGACCAATTTTAAGACTTTTAACCAGGGAGGCAATGGCAGTTAATGATTACAGATAGCAGTGGGAAAGGCTCATGCAAAACTACATAATACCATCAACACTGACAAAGTCTAATAAAGAAACAGGCTTGCATCAAATGCTAGCTCTCTGAAAGCTTAATGCTGTTTTCTTCTGATAGGTTGTCAGAGAGGATAGATTCTACTGAATACCCGAGACTGTAATTTATAGTGTTGTTGCATTGCATAGCATTATATTGTAAAGTCCCTCCATCTATTTTCTATATCTGTTTGTTTAAGCGCTTCAAGGTCATGAAAGCTGGAGCCTGGCATGCATTATGCTAGTGGAAGGGTACACCGTGGGCAGACTGTTATAGGGTATGAAAGCATACAGTATGCAGTATTAGAGTGTGAGACCTCATATTTAGGGTTCGAGCACCAACGGTGCAAGAACCCTATTGATATTGCTCTGTTTATTATTATTTGGCGCATTTTTTAGTCGCAATTTTGAGGGACTTGCAATACTCAAAAACTCACAAATCTTGGCATGCACATCAGGAGTGGCGAAAAATTTGATAATTTAGGGGGATTGCACATGTACATGGCAAAATGACTCAACAGCGCCACCTTGAACATTGGTCTCTGATGGAGTTAATAGATTTAGTTTCACGTAAAGCTACGAAATTTGGTACACATATATATCTACTCAAGACACACAAAATTGCCTAATCAACTCATTACCCAAAATGCAACAGGAAGCCGCCATTTTGATTTGAATTTGACAATTTTCCCCATTTTTCACAAAATTTTCCAATTTTCAAGACGTAACTCCTCCAAGGAAATAACTCCGACAGATCTTAAATTTGGGCCACATATACTACAGGTGGTGATGACAAAAATTAATTAAAATCTTTCTCAAAACTATGGCGGCATGCACGCGGTGACCCGCGGCGTTTGACCGTTTGGCCATTTTGACGTTTAACCACAAAAGACACAGTAAGTCCTGTGTAACTCGCCTGTCTGTGCTCCCAATGGCCTAAAACTTCACAGGTGTGATCAGACTCCGGCCCTGATGATATACATGTGTCTATATGCAGTCTCAGTCGTATTCTGATGCTCGCCATCACGCCATTAAACAGGAAGTACTGTCTAACTAAGCTGCATGTGCTCCGATCAGTCTCAAACTTCACATGCATGATTAAAGTCACACCCTGATGACATCAATATAATGATTTCCGGTCTCAGTCGCAAGCACGCCATTAAACAGGAAGTGATGTATAACTAACCTATAAATACTCCGATCAGCCTGAGATTTCACAGGCATGATAAAAGTCGGGGCCTGAGGACATGCATATGGCGATTTGCTGTCTCAATCGCCATCACGCCATTAAACAGGAAGTGCACTCTAACTAAACTGTACGTGCTCCTATCAACTGGAAACTTCACATGCATAATAAAAGTCCCACCCTGATGACATCCATATAATGATTTCCTGTCGCAGTCGCCAGCACGCCATGAAACAGGAAGTGATGTATAACTAACCTATACGTGCACCGATCAGCCTGAGACTTCACAAGCATGATAAAAGTCAGAGCCTGAGGACATTCATATGGCCATATCCTGTCAACGTCACAAGCACGCCATTAAACAGGAAGTGCACTCTAACTAAACAGTACGTGCTCCGATCGACTTGAAACTTCACATGCATGATAAAAGTCCCACCCTGATGACATCCATATAACAATTTCCTGTCGCAGTCGCCAGCACGCCATTAAACAGGAAGTGATGTATAACTAACCTATACATGCTCCGATCATCATAAGACTTCACATGCATGATCCAAGTCGGGGCATGATGACATGCATATACCCATTTCCTGTCTAATTCCCCAATATGCCATGAAACAGGAAGTGATGTATAACTAGCCTGTACGTGCTCTGATCGGCCTCAAACTTCACATGTGCGATTAAATTCGAGCCCTGACGAGATGCATATTGCGATTTCCTGTCTCGGTCGCCGACCAGCGTGAAGCTCGAACCCGTCCAACGCTGCTTGCAGCTTTAATTATTATTATTATTTTACTGATTCTTTAGGCGCAATTTTGAGGGTCTTGCAATTCTCAAAAAGTCACAAATTTTGGCATGCATATCAGGAGTGGCGAAAAATTTGATATTTTAGGGGGACTGCACATGCAAGTGGCAAAATGACTCAACAGCGCCACCTTGAACATTGGTCTCTGATGGAGTTAATAGATTTAGTTTCACGTACAGCTACGAAATTCGGTACACATATATATCTACTCAAGACGCACAAAATGGCCTAATCAACCCTTTACCCAAAATGCAACAGGAAGCCGCCATTTTTATTTGAATTTCACAATTTTGCCCATTTTTCACAAAATTTTCCAATTTTCAAGAATTAACTCCTCCTACGGGATAACTCCGACAGATCTTAAATTTGGGCCACATATACTACAGGTGGTGGTGACTAAAAGTTAGTTAAAAACTTTCTCAAAACTATGAC